>CAUYRH010106402.1:0-10947 GCA_963574655.1 Perodicticus potto
CCCACAAACTCCTGTCACCCATCAACAGACCCCAATCCAAAACATGGTTAATAGAAGATTAAATTTTCCTTTTTTTTTTTTTAAGTTCCATGACATGTGTTCCTTAATTCCAATTACAAAATGTATACATCCCTATTATGAGGCAAATTTATATCTTTCAAGTCTAGGCTACAGCCCACTTATTGCACAAGAAGATAGGGAAAGGGGAGAGGGAGGGAAGGGGAGGGAGAGGGAGGGTGGGGGGAGCGAGGATAGAGGGCGGGATCACACCTGTGGTACATATTTGAAGGGTTAGGAGAAAACTTCTAAATACGGATCAAAATTGTTCTCACAAAGTAATGAGAAAGTCTCTTGAATGTTATCACAATCAGGTTGATGAAAATATCTCCGATTGTATCTGAAGCCTGTACACTGTACCCCATGACTGAATTATTGTACACAGATATGATTTAATAAAAAAGAAAAGATAAAAAAAAAAAACACTGTTAATTACTTTGATACTTTCTTAACAAGTCATAAAACAATGAGTCAAAATTAACCAACCTACAAGTATTTGTAATCAATGTCTTATCTCTATTCTAATATACATGAGCTGTCTGGAAACTATCCAACCACTTATGTCTCTATTTTTCACAGTACATGGCTGGATACTTTCCAGACAGCTCTGGTATACTTGTAATAACTCTAAGTGGATGAGTATAACCTTTTTTTCTCATGTCACTTAGAGCCAAAAAGGGAATATACAAGGTATATTATAAAACAAATCAACCAATGAATGTATTATGAGTTCTTGCTTAATGCTTGAGGACATTTGGGCAAGCCAGCTCCCAACCTAGTGAACTTGAAACAATCAGGGAATAGTCTAAGTTTAGTTAGTGTAAATGTCAAATATGAGTGCCCCCGGGTAGTTTTCTGTCTTGACAAATAGGAGTAGGTGCAAAAGAAAACATGGCACCAGAACAATGACTTAGAGCAGCTCCTGAGCTTTAGCAAACATCAGGATCAGCTGAAGCACATGTGGCTGCCTCCCAGCTCCTGATTTAGCAGGTCTGATGTGAAGCCCAAGAACTTGTATTTCTTACAATTTCTCAAGTGATGATAAAGCTGCTTTCCTCAAGAGCGTACTTTAAGGAACCATTGCTTTAGAACGAGTCTTTCCAAACTAACTCAGCCTCTCTGATCCATCTTTTATTCTCGGATTTAGATGACACTACTTGAATGCCCACTCGCTGTGAAGCATCTTTCAAGATCTGAGGGTAAAACAGTAGCCCAAATAGACAAGATGTCTACCTTGACAGAAGTCACCATCTAGGAGGGGCAAAAGGCCCCAAATCATAAATACATAATGTAACAAGGGATTCAGAGCAAGACAAAAAGAACAAAAATGATGGAGGACCTCTGTAAGTTGACCACCCAAGGGACTGTAACAAACTGGTCCACATACAGAGGTGCTCAGCATAAGGAACTAGGCCCACTGTACTGATACGTACATGTGGTGCATGTCCAGTCTGTGGAAGTTAGGTCAACTTAAGGAGGTGGTCAATGTAGGCAGGTGGTCAACTATGGAGGCTCTACTGTAGTATGTGCCTTTTCTACAGAGATAATATTCATCACTGCAGAGACCTCAATAAGGTAATGGAGCAAGTCTATGCTCAAGGAAAGGCAAGGAGACTGGTATGAGAGGGAGGGAAAAAAGGAAAGTATTAGGATATGAATTTCAGATTTAAGCATAATCTACATTTTCAAAACCTCCCCAGGAGATTCCAATACACATTTAGATTTGGGAATGACTTCTCAGATGCACTTATTTCTAAAGCTTATCCAACTTGTCTCAATTCTTACCAGTGATTTTTGGATATAGGATTTATGAATAAATATCCCTGGAGCATGCCACAAAGAATGTATCCTAAGAGGCTAAGGCTTATTGGGCATGCTCCCAGATGGGGCTTTGCATGGTTTTGATTCAAAGAAACCATTTCTCTCTCTTAAACAAAAGCCTGAGCCAAGCTTATATATACTAAGTGAGGAAATGGATGAGAAGGGCTGAATCCAACAAGGAAGGAGCAGCCCTTGGTGACAGATAAGATGTAGAAGGCAAAGGAAGGAAGAAATAGACACTCATGGCCATGGATTGGCATTTAGAGAAGGAGTGGAACTCAGATGGGGCCAACAGAGAGTTGGGTTTTATACGTAAGTCTTATTTGAACAAAAGGAAATGTGTCTGTCTGTGCATGCTGAAAAGTGAAAGGTGAGACTTCTAATAAAGTCATCATGACTAGAGATAAAAGGGTTACAAATGAAGCCCTCAAATTAAAGAAGTTTCCTGAAAAGGTAAGTGTGCAGGGTGGAGAATGGAAGATCGGGGCTACGTTCTGGCAGGGAGAGAGAACAAAGGGCAGGAGATACAGGATCAACAGCAAAGTACTGGATAAGTATAAGGCCCATCAGCCTATCGCCCCAAATTATTGTTTCTGACAGAGCTTCAGCAAATATGAAATGGGCAAAGGTCCATTCTCCTGTCCTTCAAACATACAGATATGTAACCAGCTTTGTCTTTAGAAAAGAGATCTCCCATTATGGAGAACACTTTATCCCATAAATAAGTCAGATTCAATTATTTTATATCAAAACAATATCTTAGCTTTTAACAAGCACAACTGCCAATGCTCAGAGTTACACATTATGAATCACTATTTGCTTCTTCCCACACTTTCTAATTTCCTGCTAAGGAGACAGGGCTGAATGGGATCATTAATCTGAATTAGAAATACTATGACCTGCTCTGTGCTTCATTGCTAACACCATGTGGCAAGTGGCAGGGCTGGATATGTGGGGGCTTTGCTTTCTATACTGCTCGGAGAAAGTGGTAGGGTTGGGGGGAGAGATGCTGAGCTAGTTTTAATTTTTAAGCCCTTTTTCATCCTGAATGCCATTTGAGCATCTCACATTGGGCTTTCAAATTACTGCTGTCATTTGAATGCTTTTACTGGAGCCATTGTCAGATGATAAGCTTTGCTTCACCTCTGAGAAAAAAGTCTAGGAGACTCCCCTAAGAAGCCTAAAATAACGTGTCCCCTATGTTAGAAGAGGCAGATGAGTATTTTTCTGGCCGAGCTGACACAACCTAATGGATGTTTCATGGTGCTGCCATGAATCTGAACTAAGCAGGAGGGTCTCTCTTTCTTACCATTGTGTGTTTACTTCAGAGGAAATACAACAAACAGCCCTTTGAGAAACATAACTGCAAAGCCATCACTTTCTAGCTTTCAGACATTTTTTTTTTCATGTCCATTAACTACTCAACTGTGTGGGCTGGGAAAATATTTAGCAAGAAAACTCAAGTTTGTATTAATTTACCTCCTCATTTAATACTCTTGTAAAAATTCTGATGGAATTTCTGGGGCTAATGGGAACTGGAGTTATCTTCAGAGGTACATCAGCCTTGCTCTTCCCATTCCTCTGAAACAGTCAGTTCATACTGGCACCTAACCTGACTTTTACACAGCTACCTTTGGCCAAAAGAGGCTCTCTTGACCTTCCCCACCCACTTTGACCCCCATTGATCATTGCCCTTAGTGCTAACACTGCAAGTAGAAATTGACTGGAAATAAAAGTAGGTCCCCAAAGGGTTGGATAAATTCCCAGCAGGCAGGTCTGTCGGCAGGTGCAGCCCCCGCCTCCTGAGGTTGTTATTGAGGAAAGCAGCTGCATTCCCAGTCATTCTGGGCGCCTCTCTCAGATTCAAGTGCAGAGCTGAAGCAACCATGGGTCTGAGCTAAGGGACCATTTGTCTGGCCTATCTGCTGGGCTCTGCCACACCCTTTTGGAACCCTTAAAGCTGGGAGAAAGGGATCCTCAAAATTTCTCATCAAAATTATTTTTTTCTTATTGATATCCTATCTCCCCACACCCCCTTCCAGGTGATGTGGTCCCTGAAACAGCATTGTCCGCAGCTTAGCCAGAAACCCCTGAGCCAGCCGGCATCCTATTGCCTCTTTCCAAGGCCCCACTTCCTCCTAAGTGACCTAGAAGTGACTGCAGCCAACTTGCTTTCAAGCCTTGGGCTCAGGGGTTTTTGTTGCTGCTCTAGAGCTATGGAAAACTTGAGTAATTTTCAGCGGTCACAAACCCCAGGGTCCCCAGTCAGTGTAATTATAAGTCAATCACTTCCTCTGACTCTGGTTTCCCTTCCCTTTGGGCTGGTAAAATCATTACAATGGCTTCTTTCTCTTCACAGTCAGACATTTGTACAGGCCATTTACCTCACTTCTCATGAATCTTCTCGACTGAATATTATTCTGGGAGGACTTCACTTATTTATTGAACTCAGACCTGCTGAAGGCCTGTCATCGATTTTCCCACCTTCTACAGCCTAAGGCTGCCTTCTGTTTTTCTAAGTGTGATTGTAGGGCCAGATGATCCCCCGGGAGAAACCATCTTAAGGCGCAGTTCTGAAGGGTCCCCAACACGCAGCCATCAGCCTGCCAAGGCCTGGCTTGGAGGCCCCGGGCTCCAACGAGACCAAGGCAGTCTGTCTTCTAGGGAGGCACTGGGGCAGGCCAGGAGGTCGGGCTTCACGCACACAGGGCCATGTGAGGGACCCCTTCCAAACAGGTCCTAACCTCCTATATTACACTAATAAGAAAAAGAGAAAGATGAAAATGCCTCAAGTCAGATAAAGCAGTTCCATAGATAAGATGTCGATGGTAATGAGTTTTGTTGGGCCAGAATCCAGGGGGCTCATAGACTTTTCCCAGGACACCCTGTGAGCCACCTTGCTCTCCCTGCTCCGTCAGTGATCTCACCACACAACCCAGAGGGAGCGTGCACACAAAGGCTTTCCCTGCAGCAGGAGGGATCCCTGCCTTAGCTTAAATCCAGGCCACAGAGCTCAACTCGATCCTTAGAAAGCCCCTCTGTCTCTGATGCTTCACAATTCCTGAGAGACATGCATTTCCGAGGTTCCAGGATTGCAAGTTCCCTTATCTGAAGGCACAGCTATCACCGTCTAACGTGGAGCCAGGCTCACTCTCAGTTCCTGACCACCTGGCACAGACTTCAGAAACCTTCTGCATTTTTAATTATGTGTTATAATTTAGCCCCTGTCGGCATTTCCACCACCATTTCTTATGCTCCTTTCCTCAGCATTTAATAATGTAGCAGCAATTCCCTCCAGAGGACATTAATCTAACAGCATAGAGTCGTGGGAGTGTGCAGTCACTGGGTCCTTGGGGCCGGTGTTCAAATCCCAATGCAGCAACAAGCCAACTGCATGGCCTTGTGGGAGTTATTCAGTCTCCCTAAATCCTAATGTCATCAGGAATAAAATGGGCATAATAGTACCTACTTCATGTCATAGTTGTGAGGATGAAATAAGATAATGAGTGAAATTCCTTATCCTGGATCCAGGGTGAAACTGTCCAATGGATACAGAATAGGAACTACATATGTGATTTTTGAAAATGAGAGATATTTGAAAATTAAACTCTGAAATTAGAGGTAGCTCCACTGCTTAAAAACTGCTGTGAGAATTTCTACAATGGTCCCCTTCTGCAGAAACAGCCAGCAATTTGGTGCCCAGCCACCTGCGGGTAGATAGACATTTCTAAGGATTTTTAACTCTCCTGCTGTCAGCTAGACAGGCAGATGCTGCTGCCATTCTGATCTCTTGGAACCCTACACCTCAGAGTTGCAGGAGCCAAATCTGTAGCTCCAGGGTTGTGCTCCTGGGGAGGCAGGAATCCCCTTATCACACCTGAGGGATAAGCTCTCCAAAGCCTTTCAGAGCACAGGGAAGAGACCTTAATCCCCTAGAGAAAGGACAGGCCAAGCAGCTCTGGGTCTCCAGCTCTATATACCAAGCCCCGTGAAGAGCTGGGACTGGATCTCAGACCATGCGCTGAGGCAGGAGCGGTGTTGCTGGGGCTCTGGGCTCTCTTTGCACACTGTGGAAGGAAGAAAAGACAGGGTGACTGTCCCAGCCCACATCTGGCAGAGAGCAGAGTCCCCAGAGCCCCAGAGTGGTCCTCTAAGCTGGGCTGCAGAGTGCAGGGAGCCTCATCTGGGCTGAGGGGTTCCCTACCGCTGAGACAGTGTGGCTGTGTCAAAGGTGGCAGTAGTGGTGGGTGATTATTGTAACCAGCAATGATTGTCTTCAGGGCCCCTCCTCATTAGGGTCCCTAGAAGTTTCTCTGCCATTGGTTGACTTCACACCAAACTCCCTGTAAAGGCTGGTTCAAAGAAGTAAAGGGGGCAGCGCATGGCTGTGTTGGGCCAGCCACGCCCGAGTCTCCAGAGATGTGCGAGGAAAGGAGCAGCTGCAAGGGGAGATTAGGCTCAGCTCTGCTCCATAGATCAATAAATCAATCAATCTTTATTGAACTCCTCTGCCCACACATGCTCATTAGCCAGCAGAGACCCGGGAGGAGCAGTCCGGGATTTGAGGGGGAGGGGAATGCCTCCAGCCAAAATATTTCACCACACAAAGGTCAGTAGTTTCCCTGTTGGGCCATTAGCTAATTCACGCTAAGGTGTTAATGACTTAGCAGCTTTCATTCTTTCTAAAGGGGCTCTAACCAAGGGGGAGTTCTCAGAAGCGGTTTAGGGGGCTGGGTGGGGATCACCTAAGAGAGTAAAGGATGGAGAAAGATGCTAAATGCAATTTTCTCTACCTTGACATTTTCCCTAGGGCTTGGGATGCTGAATATGAATTAGGATCAGGATAAATGGTGGGAGCAGGGCCTCTGGTGACCCCATTGCTTTCATCCTGCAGCTCTTCCCTCTCCAAATGGGACTTACAGCTGGTCACTTGGCCTCTTGAGACTATGTTCTCACACCAGAAGAGCCGGAGTATCCACCAGATAGAGGTAGAAGGATAAAGCACTTCCTACAGCTCTCAGTTTAAAATAAATGTGATGGTTGCTTTTGTGTATATTGAGTTTAACCCAGAGACTGACAAGAGCTATGACCCTCATGAAAGGGAATGGGTGGTGAATGTTACTCAACCTTCACCTGTAACATGCCGGTCATTTGGGCCACATTTGGTGGCCTGTGATGACATCAAATTGCCTAAACCTTTTTGACATTAATTCCTATTCATTTCTACGTCTTCCCTTGATTACCTCTTCATTAATAAAATTACTTCTCTGAAATTTCAAAAGGGCCTCCCCGGCCCAGAGATTGGGCATTAGGTGACCAAGCTGCAGTTTCCTTCTCCTTTAGGTTCATAATCTTAGAGATTCGGCCCATACCTCAGCTCAGGCTTTTCCCTCTGCAGACCCTGTGGTGTGTCTGTATGCCACAGTCCTGCCTGCTTCGCGCTAGCCATTCCTTCATTCACTCCTTTGATAAACATTTCTTGGGTTCCCTCTATGTGCTACTGCCAAGGGCAGGGTAACAAAGACAGTCTCTGTCCTCCTAGTCATTACACACTAATGGGCAAAGACAGGAAGAAATAGGAAAGCGAGCAAATAAAACAATTCTGCTGTAACAATATGCAAATAAATGGGTTGGAGAAAAGAAATGAGAGGTTGCGATGAAGACTGCTAGAAAGAAAGTTGTCCACAACAGGAGGAGGCCCTCAGATGGGAAGACCCAGAATGAGGCAGAGGCCCTGAGAGGCAGTGGAGCGGCAGAAGCCTAGTAAGCTTGGGGGGAAGTACAGAGGGGGGTAAGATCACACAGAGCCCATGGAATATTATTTTAAACGTTATTTTGTGCAGAAGCTGTTGAAAGGTTTTGATTATGGCAGCAACATATATCTTTTGAGTGATTAGCTTTGCCATCAAGTGGACAATGGGCTGGGTTTGGGAAGGAGACAGTGTAACTTCAGAGACTGTTGCTTTAATCTAAATGAGAGATAATGGCAGCCTGGACCAGTAGAAAGAAGTAGATTCCAGGCCCACTTACAAACTATGGGAGAGGATTAATGGGATTTGCTGAAGTATTGGATATGTGGAACAGGATGAGGGAAAGAATTATCAGGAATGGCTCCTGGGCTTCTCTGTGGTGATGGGATCAACATACGGAGGTGTCATTACCAAGGTAGGGAAGACACAAATCAGGCGATAGTAAAGAATCAAGTCCTGTTTCAGGCACCTCTCTTTTGTGATGTCTGTCCATGAGGTATAATGTGTCAAACAGGTAGATGAATATGTGAACCTAGAACTCACAAGCCTGACCAGAGATAAATTTGAAAGTTATAGCATAAAAGTGATTTTTAGGCCAGGTGCGGTAGTCCACACCTGTAATCCTAGCTCTTTGGGAGGCAGAGGTTGGTGGATTTCTTGAGCTCAGGAGTTCGAGACCAGCCTGAGCAAGATCAAGACCCTGTCTCTACTAAAAATGGAAAAACTAGCCAGGCATCGTGGTGGGTGCCTATAGTCCCAGGTACTCAGGAGACTGAGGCAAGAGAATTGCTCTAACCCAAGAGTTTGAGGTTGCTTTGAGCTATGATGATGTCATGACACTCTATTCAGTGCAATAGAGTGAGACTGTCTCAAAAAAAAAAAAAATGATCCTTAATCCATAGGGGTCAATCCTTTCTCTCCTGGCAAGCATTCCAGCACTTCTCCTATAAGCACAATCTAGTGCGTGACATTTATTGGACAGCCACTAACACTGGGCTCACAGAATTCAGGTCTGACCGGGGATTCCCAGAGAACATTACTTATCTATGGACAACTGAGAAAAACGGTAGCCATGGTTTCTTCCTATGAAACTTCACCCTCTGACTCAATTCTAAGGAACCTTGCTCATTGCCCTAAATTGTTCTCAAAGGGGTGTTTTCCTCCCAAAGTTCATTGCAAGAGTTGTATGTGCTATTTGACAAACTGGCCACCCCAGGAGGAACTCAAACAAATATTTGTTCTCTTTTTGAAAGTGGAGGTAGGTGACAGCACCAAGTCCTGTTAGGTAGATCATTCATTTTCAGTTACTTTTGGCTTTTGGAGACAAATGTATTTCAGGTATTGCATAGGCCTGCAGCTAGGAAATGAAATGATGGAAAATATAAAGTTTGATAGATAAATAAAAAAGAGCAAGAAAAGAGACTGGGACATCTTTTACCCTGAGACTATATCCCTATAGGGCCCAGATTTCCACAATGATTCTCATCAGTGAAGGGTTCCATGAATCCATAATAAACTACTAAAGTAGAAAAAAATTACTCATAATATCTAGATTTTTCTGACTTTTACATTTCTCTCATTTTATCAATGAATGGGAAATTGGATTGTTTTCCCCTTCTTATATGTCTATAATTGACTCTTAAGTAAGGTTTAATAAAATTTAGATTGTATACTTCCTTAAATATTTCTCAAAGGAAGGAAATCATAATGTATATTTTGGTGGACATGTACTTTGAACAAAAATCTCTATACTATTGAACATTTGTCGTGGTGTTGTAACATTTTCCATACAAGATCACAAACTTACTAGCTAACTTCTGCTCTCAGCCTAAGGAGAATCAAACAAAGCCATCAAGTTGCCATGCTAACAACTTTTTTCTATTTTGAACTGCTCTGGGGAGCTTGAATTTGCGTGCTAAAGTAAATGAAATGATTTGGTTATATTCGCTGAAATAGCTCATTACTGTGCATCATTTGAGAAGACCACAAAATTTAGCACATGTAATAGAAATAGATTACCTCCTTTTAACAGTGAGAGCATTGAGGAGAAACTATAAGAACACTGAATTGAGTTTTCATAAATGAAGCTGGTCAATTTTCTTTCCGATTATCTCATTATTACTTCAGTGCATTTTAAACACCATCTAAGTCTTAAGTGTTTGTACCTTCCCTATGAATACGTTGGTGTTTTTCTCAGGAAGATGTGATTCTGCCTTTATTTCTTTGCACCTAATCTTCTTAGCCAATTAGCTTTTTTGGTTTTGTTTTATTTTGTTTTGTTTTTAGTTTCTGATGCCCTGAAAAGGCTTTGTTGGATGTGGTTAATTACATAAGCTATAAAGAAGCTCCCAGCATGTGACAGTTTAAACTTTAATTTAAAAGTTTCTATGTAATTATTTTCTAGTTAAGACACCCACCAAAAAAGGGGGTTAAAGAAAGGGATTTCTTAATCGCAAGTAGATGTGCTTACACCTAGGAGACCAAATTAGAAATGCTTTTTGACTCTTCAGAGCACACAAAGTCTACAAGAGGCCCAGGAATTAGAAAAGAGCAAGAACAGAAAACTTAACAGTTGTAATAAAGTAACTCTTGATGAAATGGTGTGAGCCTTCTGTGTAGATGCCTGTGTTCACCTTGGTTATCTACAAATCCTTTTTATAGTCTTGGTTTCCACCAGAAATTTTTTCTTTTTGAGACAGAGTCTCACTATGTTGCCCTCGGTAGAGTGCTGTGGCATCACAGCTCACAGCATCCTCAAACTCTTGGGCTTAAGTGATTCTCTTGCCTCAGCTTCCTGAGCAGCTGGGACTACAGGTGCCCGCCACAACACCGAGCTATTTTCTGATTGCAGTTGTCATTGTTGTTTAGCAAGCCCAGGCTCAAACCCGCCAGCTCCGCTGTATGTGGCTGGTTCCCTACTCACTGAGCTACGGGCACTGAACCGCCACCAGAAATTTCAGGTAGGAAATTTTAACCAAAACATGCAGACATCTCAACATTACTCTGGACTTTTTCTTTCAATTTAATGGGGAGAGGGTTTTTTTCCCCCCACAACTAGAGAAAAAAGCAGCATGCCATTTAAAAAAAAAAAATCTCAGAGAAACTTTTTCACAATTTCTTCTTGACCAAAATCATCTTTAAAAGATTACTAATTCAATATTGGACCAAAGATAAAAGGATGAAATAAGAATATTATGAAAAGGGCTATCTCTCACAGTACGATCAAAATGTTTCTGATTGTATATGAAGCACATTCTGCCCTATGATTGCACCAATGTACACAATTATGATTTAATAAAATTATTAAAAAAAAAAGAAT
>CAUYRH010106405.1:0-32159 GCA_963574655.1 Perodicticus potto
AAGGCAAAAAGTGGGAACCTAATAAACACATTTATGTGTAAAAAAAAAATCATTAATGTAATTCATTTCAACACACTAAACAAGAAAAAAATCATGTGATCATCTTACACGTAACAGAATTCAACATCCTTTTTCGATAAGAGCTCTCAGTAAAGTGGAAGGTAAGAGAACTTCTTCAACATAATGAAGAGCGTCTATGGAGACCCGCGCCTACTTGCTAAGCAATAGAGCCTGAAAGCTTTTACCCTCAGTTCAGGATCAAGGCAGGGATAATATCCACTCTCATCACTCTTACTAACATGGTAATGGAGCTCCTATCTGATGTAATCAGTAGAGAAAAAGAAACAGACATTGATATTGGAAAGAAAAACAGAAAACTAGAGGCAACCCAGATATCCCTCGACTGATGAAATCAACAGCAATCAATCCAACAGACGCAATCGTGCAGAGGAATAGTGTCCAGCAATTAGAAAGGGCAAACTACTAAACACGCAACATGGATGAATTCCAACTGCATTATGATAGGAGACGCCAGACTCAGAAAGCTACAAACAGCATAACCCCATCTCCATGACGTTCTGCAAAAGATAAAACTATAAAGACAGAAAAGGTGCCAGTAGCTAGATGTAGGAGAAGGGATTGACGTTGATGGGATGTGGGGAAATGTTTTTAAGAAAAAATAAAACAGTTTATACTTTGTGGCAGTGATTACAAGATGGTGCCTATTTGTCAAAAATCATAGAACTGTACGATAGCGATGAATTTTACTGTATGTAAATTATACCTTCAAAATGGGGGGGAGGAAGAAAGTGCATGCAAACTCTGGAATCAGGGCGCCTAAGCGCCGCCTCTTTCTAAACGTAGGTCTTGGCTATGTTTTCAAACTCTAAGCATCAGTTTTCTCAACTATACAGTGAGAGCAGTAATAGCACCCACTCTTAAAGTTCTTAGTTGTCCTTCTTGCTACTCCATCATTAATTATTATTTGACATCCTAACAAATACCTAACACTGTTCTCACTGTTAAGGATACAGACACAAATCCATGGCAGGGTTCCTGTCTCCCAGGAGGGGACAATCTAGTGAACAAGCATCTCTTAGTGGAAAAATCAACACAATTGTTTTACTGTTTTAATTTACAACAATTACAAAAAATAACAAAACAAGTGTTAAGCATTTATTAAGCCAAATTCACGTCAATTTCACACACAGTTCATCTTTGGCAAGAATTTTCTAAGACAGAAATGAAAATTTCAAAAATTTTACCGCTGGCCCACATATTTCTAGAATTGTCTCTACCGATAATCTCTGAAGACTCAAAACTGCAATTACTTATGCTTTATCAGGTTCAGAAAGAATATCAGCCTACCTCTTTCACCAACTTATTCTAGCATTTCGATGTTACTTTAGTTTGAATAGCAGTATCAAGAAAGCATTATAGAAGCACATGAAAGCATGCTTCCTTCCAAGACTTCACCTATCTGGATAAAACACTTCCCTAGGCTGGGTGCACTGGCTGACATTTGTAATCCCAAAACTGTGGGAAGCTGAGCAGGAGGATTGCTTGAGCCTAGGAATTCGAAACTAGACTGGGTGATGCAGTGAGATCCCATATCTACAAAAAATAGGACAATTAGCCAGGGAAGGTGGTGTACACCTGTAGTCTTACCCACCTACTTGAGAGGCTGAGACAGGAGAATTGCTTGAGTCCAGGAGGTGGATGATGCAGTGAGCTATGGTGAGGCCACTGCACTCCACGGAGTGAGAACTTGTCTCAAAACAAACAAAAACAACCAAACAAATAAACAACAACAACAAATTCCCCAAAAAGATAAAACTAAGAGGGACCACTGAAAATGGAGGGAGAACCTAGGAGCTATTCCACTATTGCAGCAAATTCTTCTGCATCCAGGTGAAGGGAAGCATTGACTTTGTTTTGATAACACTTCAATCCCCAGGCTGTGGACCTGCACGGTTTGTGGCACGTTAGCAACGGGGCCGCACAGGAGGTGAGCAGGAGACAAGCAAGTGAAGCTTCGTCTGGACAGCGGTTCCTGCTCACTCACATCCCCATCGTCTCCCATCACACTGGCAGCACTAGGTTCTCACAGGAGCGTGACCCGACAGGTGGGCTGTGCGCGGGAGGGACCCAGGCTGTGAGCTCCTCTGAGAACCTAATGCGTGATGGTCCGAGGGGGAGCTGTACTGCACTCAAAATCATCTCAAAACTATCCGCCCTCCGCCTCCATCTGTGGGGAAATGGTCCTCCCTGGTGGCAAAAATAGTAGAGGCTGGGCGGCACGTGTGGCTCAGTGAGTAGGGCGCTGGCCCCATATGCCCAAGGTGGCAGGTTCAAACCCAGCCCCGTCTAAAAATTGCAAAATAAAAAAAAAAAAAAAAAAAAAAAATAGTGGAGGCAGCTGAAAGTGCTCCACTCACCTGTGTGAGCTCTGCGTGCATTACCACCACACGAACACACTTTCCTGACCACATTCTCCACTGCCTCCACCAGGTAGAATGCCCTTACTTCAGGGTTAAAAGCAGGAGGATTCATGCTGCAACATGCTACAGCTCCTTTTACAGAGTTAATTACATTTTTTATCATATTCATTATTCACATAATGAAGGTCCAATATGTGCTCAGTTCTAAAAGCATAAAGCTTTACAGGCAGCTTTTGTCAAATATGTCCTTACCATTCAGGGCGAAAAGAAAAATCAAGCTATTCTTATTTCAAAGATTTCCTCATCTACTGTCATCTCAGTAAAACACTGCAAGAAGTGTTCTTGGAGTGTTATCAACTAAGAATTCTGCGGTAAGTATGGCTTTTTGCACAGGATTTCACACTGAATAATATAGTAACATCTAGAAATTCCTAATCTAGAGGGGGGGAAAAAAAGAACATTTTAAAAGATATTTTTAAAAGCATGACATGTGTGCAAGGGGCTTCTCAAACAGAATCCACACACTCATTCTCACCATTTCACTTGCTCAGAGCTATTGTTTTTGGAATATGGAGCCCCCAAACATAGATCTTCCCAAGTTTTGTATATTGGAAATATTCCTAGGGATTACATATCTCAATCAGAAGCCAGTATGTGGGAAGGTACTAGAGAGAGAAAAATGAAATCCATGTGATAACTAAAAACAAGTCAAAATAAAGTAAGTGGAAGTGCCCTTTGGAAGAACCCAGAGAAAATAACTGGCTAGCTTACCTCGTTTTTCTCCATTAACAGGGTCTAAAGGATCAGGGAGCTGGCTGTCAGAGCCACGCTGCAGACCGCTTCTTTGCTTTTCAAGATGATGTTCTTCCTCAGCAACAGAAGAAAGCACATGTGGTGGCTTTGGGGCATCAAAGGTGTGGTTGGGCCCGTGGGGCACTGTGGAACTTGAGTCCTTTGCCTGTTGGCTAAACCTGGGGCTTGGGCTTTGGCCAGAGTCCTGCAAATCACTATTACAGCATGAGAAATGATCCACTTCAAGAAACAAGGAATTTTCATCCTCTTGGCTCCAATCATCGTTTTGTTCTTCATCTCCAAAGTAAGTTTCCTGAATCTTAATATCATCTAAGTCCTGGTCTACCTTGCCACTCAGTTTAGAGTCTTGTTGGCTTACGGGAAGCAGTGAGGCAGATAATATGTCTCCTGCTTGCTGGAGAGCTCCATACACCCGAGACATCAAGGCAGAGAAAGGCTGGAAGAAGTTCTGGGCATCCTGAGACCCCATGGTCAACACCATGGCCAGCTATCTGGTGTCTACAGAGTCTGCTCGTTAGTTCCTTTGTACTCGGGGCTTAATGTGAACTACAGAATAAACATGATGAGAAATTAAATTGCAGGTCTCTTAATGGCTGTGAATATTTCACTTTCAAAACTTCTCAGCTGAAACAGAGGAAAGACATACTTATACCTGTTAAAGTTACAACCTCAGACCCATCAACCAGACACCTATAATCAATCTCAAACAGCACTTAAAGACAAAAAGATCAATCTTAAGGCAGCTAAATAAAACTGTGAAGGTCTAGATGTAGATTATTTCAATGCCTACTCAACCTCACAGATATGTGCAGAATTTCCCTGACTAATAATGAGTTCTGTTCATGTGGACTAAGAGAAGTCTACCCCCAGTAGGCCACACTGAATGGTGTGGAAAGGATAAATGAATCTTCATTAAGATCTAGTTAGGTCTGACACTTCAAAACACATGAAAAGTTGGATGTTTCGTCTACAAATCTGCAGATCCCAGAGAGATGACTAATAAGCATCTACTACTTTGTGACACAAAGGTTTATCCTTTCAAAGGAAATGTGTGTCTGGAGCTAAAAAGCTTTAAACAAATCTTAAAATAGGATTTTATATTTTTATGCAATTTCTAGAAATTGCCTCTATTCTTAGGGAGCCATCACTGAAAACCAAGGGGAACAAATTGTTTATCCAACTTACTGGAGACATGCCCCTGGCATCTCATTGCTTTTGACTACACTCCAACCTCCCAAAGATGCCCCCTGCCACCTTTGAGACTCCTGAGACACACAGCCTCCCACAAGAGCGACAGCCTGAAGGAAGCAGCCACTGGACGTCAGGACACTGTGACCACCTTGGAGCCAAACAGCTGTACCTCTGCAAGCATACATGCGTCCCAACACGTGTGCGTGTGTATATATGCATGTACTCTGCATGTATGTATATTTCATGGCTGTTAAAAATATTTCCTTAGTGCGGTGCCTGTGGCTCAGTGAGTAGGGCGCTGGCCCCATATACCCAGGGTGGTAAGTTCAAACCCAGCCCCAGCCCCAGCCTAAACTGCAACAAAAAAATAGCCAGGCATTGTGGTGGGCACCTGCAGTCCCAGCTACTCGGGAGGCTGAGGCAAGAGAATCGCCTAAGCCCAGGAGTTAGAGGTTGCTGTGAGCTGTGACACCATGGCACTCTACTGAGGGCAAAAAAGTGAGACTCTGTCTCTAAAACAAAAAGAAAAAGAAAACACTCAGAAAAGAGGAAATAAAACGAAAATTTATTTAAAAAAAAAATGTCTCCTTAGCCATTCCCAGAAGCATTGCTTCGTTCAATAAATGAATATTGAGTAAGTGCCTATTTATTAAGTGCTGAGCTAAAAGGTAACCCCGAGGGCTGTGTCTCCCCCACATTAAGGGAAACTGAGCTTTGTGCATTTTCCCCTCATGACACTCATGTGACTTTCTTCTGGGCTTCTCCTTGTCTTCACCCCAGTTCACGTACATGACCACTCCTTGGCCGGCAGCTTCCCCCCCACCCCCATCCACTCACCAGCTGGGAGGGGTGGCTCCTCCCTAAGTCTCAGTTAACACTGTTTTAGAAACCATAAAACACACATCTCCAATCCTTTGCTCATCCTCCTTTCTAGACTTGTATCTCTGGCTATCTCAGCCAGTGATTCTCAAACTTCTCTGTGTCAGAATCCCCAAGTGAGCTAATAAAAGGCACAGAGGAAATGTGTTCTGGCTGAAGGAGCAGAGCCCAGCCTGCACCTCTGCATTTTTGTCAAGTTCCCCAGGTATGTCCAACTCCAACCGAAGTTTGAGAAATACTGATATAAAAAAATAGCTACACTCGCTGTCTCATCCAAATCTGAAATTCAGCTCACCCGAACCTAGCACATCACTCTACTTTGCGTTCAACACTCTAGATTAGAAGCCAGAAAAGCGGCTTACAAGCTGGAGTCTGAGGAGCCAAGCTGACGCGGTCACTAACAGCTGACCTCATCTGCCAAGTTCACAGCCTTCCCCGTGATCATCTAGTGACGGAGCCTCCAGGACTGCGAGGCTGTTCGTCTCGGGAGACTTGAGGAAGTCCTCACACACAGACAATAGGCGCTGTGATATTGGTAGAGTCAAGGTTACTTGGATGATATAATGTTTTGTTAAAGGATTCTATTAGATATTTTATTAAAGTTGAAAACTACCTTTCTAAAATGTTGTTTAAACATCTTGCATGATTAGTTAGAATGAAAAGACTACGCTGATGTTATTTCCTAACAGATGAAGTTAAAATTTTCTAGGTTTGTTTCCTTGTAGTCCCATTGTAAAAACTGTTAGAATTGTAACTGAGGCAGAACAGAATTGGGAGGTTATTCTCACTGTTCTCCAGAATTTCTGACCTTCTGATAACAAAGCTCATTGGACCTAATCCCCATCTCTGCTTTCGGCTGAGTGCAACGGGCAGTCGGATCCTCTTCATCTGATAACAGGTGCACATTACTGGTTGTGAGTTTCTGTTCAATGTTTCCTTTCCATTCCTTCTATTCCAAGTGCTACCAGCTTTGAGGACTATGTTTTGTGCGGTGGTCACGCTCACCCCCTTGGTCATTGCACCCCCAGTTGGTTTCCATCTGCAGTCCTTCCCAGCCTGGTCCATTCCCGTCTGCTCACCTTAACCTCACCTCTCGTTAGGCTCACACCTTTCTCCTCCAGCAGAATGGAGCCTCCAAGGAGAACGGGCAGAGTCTATTTTGTTCTCTATTTTATCCCCACTGCCTAAAAGTACAGCAGCACATAGTAGATTCTCAATAAATAAATTAACAAATGCTGCATGATAAAAAATAATGTCTAAAACAACACCTAGAATATGTTAGGTCCTCAATGAATTTGTTAAGTTAATGAATAAAACCTACTCAGGATTGTTGAAAAGATGTTAAACAATATTATCACAAAAAATCTCCTGCTTGGTCACATTACAGAGTCTTTCAACATCATTTTGTGTGTTTTTTTTTGCAGTTTTGAACCCGCCACCTCCGGTATATGGGGCCAGCACCCTACTCCTTTGAGCCACAGGCGCCGCCCAGCTTTTTGTGTTTTTATCCACAATCATTCTGTATGAGTTCCTATACACAAAAGCTAGGGCACAAAAGACCTAGAAGCTTCACTCTGAGACATCAGCGGCTTTCGCTGCTACCACAGTCTTCTTGGTGCTTAAAACTTTTTAAGACAGAAACACCATGTCTCCCTTAATCATCCTTTCTATTCTTTTATTATGCAGAGAAAACTTTGTTTTTAAACGCAACCTAAAATCTCTGAATTTGAGCCAGCATCTTATCATCCAATCTCTGAATTGGAAGAGCCTGTATTTTTGGCCTTAGATGCTCTTGTTTTCTGTAATCTCTGTCCATCAAACCACCATGGCAATTTCTCTAAAAATTGAGCTCTACACAACTCTCTTATTTCCAAAAAATCCACAGGGGCTCCCAATTACTAACTCTGCAAAGTTTGAGCACCGGCAGCCCATTTGTCCAGGGTCAACATCACCACCCAATTGTATTTGTTAATGCAGCATGTTTTAAAAATTAAATTGAATTCTTCCAATTTACGAGAATCCTCACCTCTGTTTTCTATAAACACTTGCTTCCCTCATTTCTACGTGGCCTGCCTGTCCCACGGAAGCATCTGAATTTCTCAGCCCTACCCTATAGGATAAAGTTTACATTTTTTACTATGGCATACAAAAAGATGGATGCTCAAAAAATTAACCCAACTGGGCTTCTTGCTAGAGGGACCCTAATTATAAGGTCTTTAACTGCTGAGTCCTTGGGGAGCAGCAGGACAGGACAGGGCTCCAGATCAGTGGCTCAATCCAGCTTAGAACCACTTCCATATATGAACGTACAGAGCCTGACCCAAGTGAATGTCCAGCTGCACATGAGCTGCCCCCAACAACGCTGCCACGCAAGGAGGACTCGGCCATTCCTTCCCACTCCTCACTTCCATCAAAGTCTTCCATCAAGCCGACACACTAAGCGTCTTCCAGAATGGCTGTGCTCTCCCCGGCTCCTGTTTGCTTTGCCTTCTCTCCCTAACCCTGACTGCTAAATACTCATTTTTTATTTTTTTACAAAGAAACTCCTATTGCTTCTACTATAAATGCTCTATCTACCGTTAAAAGTGTGGCCTCAGAGTGCTCAAATGTGCCTTTATGATAAAACGTTTCAGCTGGGGTGGTAAATATTTGTCATCTTCCTCTTCCAATAGTCTAGGACTGAGGGGCTGAGTTTATACTCTGTAGCTCCAGAGTCCACATAGAACACAGACTCCATGTGTTCACGAATGAATGACTAAACAGAAGTTACTAATTAAAATGTTTAAAGTGGAGACCTTTCATGTTGTCGGCCTAAAGCCAAAGGAGCTCAGAACTGGCAGAGTAACCATGAAGGTAACTCTACCACTAAGGTGAACTTCAACTTGACTGGTACAGCACTAGGTAACTCTACCCTAAGATGAACTTCAACTTGACTGGTACAGCACTAGGTAACGCTACCCTAAGGTGAACTTCAACTTGACTGGTACAGCACTAGGTAACTCTACCCTAAGGTGAACTTCAACTTGACTGGTACAGCACTAGGTAACTCTACCCTAAGGTGAACTTCAACTTGACTGGTAAAGCACTGTACGGCACCGCACAGACACCTGGTGTCCTACCTCTTTGGTGGCTTTCTCACAGCTAATGAGAAGACAAAGTAATACAGAAACACACACACATGAGAAATGAAAAATAGAGAAAAGACAGTCCAGGACCCTGAATTAGAAGAAGTACTGATAAGACCTTTACTATGGCATTTTAATTTTAATAATGAGCCTTATCAACCATGATAAAGATAGAACAGTGTGAAGGAAAGAAGTAGCAATGACTTTGGAATCACACAAAACAAGGTTGTCTTGGATCCACCCCTCAATTACTTTACCGCCCAAGGCAAATCCCTTTGCCTGGTTGGACCTAAATGTTCTCATCTATAGCACGAGGAGCGTTAATCCCTATCTTACAGTTCGCCATGGAAATTCAATGCTGCCATGTTTTTAAAGCATCTAGAACAGACCTCAGTTTGTACCCAGCATCAGGTATTCATTGTCAACGTAAAATTCATGATATTTTACAGGTAAAAATATATCAAATGCTATAATCTTTTTCCTGATGATCTAACACCTCAAGAATGGTACTATTGGTCTATCTAACATTTGCCAAACACTTTACAATGTACGATGCTTTTTGACAACTTATATAAAAACAAACTCTTTGTGAATGATATTAGCTTTCCTATTTTACAGCTGAAAAAACTGAGACACAGAAAGGGTGAGTGACTTGCCCCAAGATTTACAGCTAAAATACAGAGTGGAACTGGTCTTTCAACTCTCCTTTGTTGAATTCCAAATTCTTGCTTTAACCACAACTTCAGATCTTCAGAAAATGACTTTAAGACAGTAGAGACACTACAAATAGCAAGACACTTCTCTAGCAAGTGCAGTGTGGGGCTCTGACGCAGGTTCGTCGGGGTCTGCAGTTAATTCTCATTCTCTTTCTGCTACACCACAGCTGCCTGTACCTCAAATGGAACTCTTTAAAACCTGAAAACTGTTGCAATTATTTTTCCCAAATAAGGTAATAAATTTAAAAAAATTCTAAAATTCTGCTTAAGTCAAGGAAGGGTTATGTTTAAGCATCTCTTTAAACTCTACCCAATAAGAGACTTTTGAGCATGATAATCTCAAGACAAACTGGAACTGGCTCAACAAAAGCTTTACAAGCTCGAGGTGTACACCATTACAGCAACAGCCTCTTTTAAATATTCTTCATATTTCATAGGCCCATTGAGTATTTTCGAGTATCCATTACATCAAAGGCAGAGGTTTAAATATGCTCCAAAAGTACTCAGTGGTTACATAAAGTTCCTCAACATGTCCAGAGGGCCTATTTTAACATGGCTTTAATGACACAATTTTTCTGAAGCAACTGTCACTGCTTCTGCAAAGAAACCCTTTTCAGACTCACATATAATAAAATTGTTATAGAGAACTAAAAAATTAATTTTATTGAATTAATATTTACCTTTTAAAAACCCCAAACGAAATGAAGAAGGGTCTCATTTTGCATTATCCTAGGTACAGTGGTCCCTACAGACTCCCTGCAGGAGGGCATTCATGTTCCAGGGTCACTGGGACACAGCTTCAGGCCCCCAGTAATAGAGATGCTGAACCCTCAAATAACATCCATAGGAGAAGGCAATACAATCAGGAAATAATGGAATGAAAGGCAAAATGCAGGTACGATTAACAGGAATTACTCCCAGACTTTAGACTAGGAGATATGATAGACTTCATTTTTGCCCCCAAAGAATAGATAGAAACATCATTTGTATCATTTGAAAATGCACTAGGTCCCAAAACAAGGCAAAAGTGATGAAACTAAGGTAATTGCATCCTTCTCCAAATATATTATGTAATACTCTATCAGCAATCATTCTGTGTTGGATAAAGTGTTTTTTTCATTAATTATAGGAGTAATAACAGTCTTACAAAATTTTACAAAAAATTGGTTACAAAAATTTGGTTAAAAAAATAGATGGGGGGCAGAGCCTGTGGCTCATCGAGTAGGGTGCTGGCCCCACAAGCCGAAGGTGGTGGGTTCAAACCCGGCCTCGGCCGACCTGCAAAACAGAAAAATAGCCGGGCGTTGTGGCGGGTGCCTGTAATCCCAGCTACTCGGGAGGCTGAGGCCAGGGAATCGCTTAAGACCAGGAGTTGGAGGTTGCTGTGAGCTGTGTGACGCCATGGCACTCTACTGAGGGCGATAAAGTGAGACTCTGTCTCTACAAAAAAAAAATAAAATAGATGGGAAAAAAATCATTCGTAATCCCTCCACCTTCACATAACTTCAGTAATTTTTGCACATTCCTCACACCATTACCTTTGTAATCTGCACAGTTATAATCATATTATGGGAACCTAATAATTACCTTTGACAAGCCTTTCTCCATTCCCAGTCTCCCATCTCAGTAAGTCTTGACTCTGCCGGCCCCTCGCCACCTACACAGGTAACACCTGAGTCCAAGTCATAATTATTTCCCACCTGAACCACAGCCCCTTAAATGATCTCCGTGCGTTCCCTCTGACCCCGTTTCCACAATGAGCATTGTGATCTTTCCAAGCTGTGCATGTCATCACGGCATTCAGTGTTTAAAATGGCTTCCCATTGTTCTTAGGATAAAGTCCAAAAGTCCACAAGAGGGGTGGCGTCTGTGATCAAAGGAGTAGGGCACCAGCCCCATAACTGTAGGTGGCAGGTTCAAACCCAGCCCAAGCTAAAAACTGCAGAAACAAAGTCCACAACAGGACTTGGAAGGCCACGCCAGGCTGGTTTTCAGGCGCCCTCCTCTCTGTTCATGCTTGGGCACCACCTCCACCCTTCAGCCCCTCACCACCCCTACCTCCCACCTCCCCACCTCCACCCCAACCCCTACTTCCCCACCCCCACCCTCCGCTGCCCTCACAGGCTGAGAAAGCTTTCCTTCCTTCCCTCGGGCTCACCCACCCCTACAGTGCTCCTTCCCCTCCTTCAGATCCCAGGTTACACTTCACTTTTCAGAATGTTTTGCCTGAAAACCTGCCCCTATCTCGCCATAATCCAGACTAAATTATGTGCTCCTGAAATATTTTCTCAAAACACCTCTTACTTCTTCTTATTAACGCTTATTATTCTTGTAGCTTACTGATGACTGCATCTGTCTTACTGGACTCCAAGTTCCAAGGGGTCAGGAAGGTGAGTCGACGTTTGTCTTCGCCATGGTCTCCGCATCTAGCAGAGTGACGACCATAGAATAAGCAATCAATATTTGTGAGTGTTTGAATACATATTCCTGTATGTACACATGCGCATACGATATCACATACTGCGTCTTCTGTTTAACATTTTTAACAAATTTTCATGTTTCTATAGTCTTTTGTGTTTACTGATTTTACCTACTGGCCTGAACACAATTTCCAAAATTCAAATCTAAGAAAGTACCTATTTTTGTAATAATATTCAATCTTTTCCATCTCAAAGTTCAGTATTCTCCATCTGAATGAGAATATACTCACATTATGTTAATGTAGGCATCATACATTTGACATTTATAAGTCTTCTGACAGAGCTTAGACTAAGACTTAATTTCTGTATTTTCTATTAAAATAAAATAGTATAGGGTGGTGTCTGTAGCTCAGTGGGTAAGGCGCCAACCCCATATGCTGAGGGTGGTGGATTCGAACCCTGCCCCAGCCAAACTGCAACAAAAAAGAAAAAAAAAATTGGCTTAAAATAAAATAGTATAGCGGGCTAAACAAAATAATTTTAAAAAACAGATAATCAAAAGACTATTTATTTGTAATTATTCTTATTTTTCTCCTTAAGATGTTAGGAGAAAGAGTGGAATAAAACTAAAACAGACCTGAGGCTCTATGGGCCAGTTCCACTTCTGTACTTATCTAAAACTTTGAAAAAGATGTTTAATTCCCTGGGTTTCCACTTGCTCCACTGCAAAATGATAGGTTTATACTTGCTAACCTGAAGGTAGAAACCTGGAGAGCCACCCTGAGCCCCCTTCTTTAGACACGTTCCTGCTATTAATATCCAAAACACATAAAATTCATTTTGTATTACATGATAAACACGTCACAAACTTCAGCACCTAGCAACCATGTCAAGCATCTGGAAACTCCTCCAGAAATGGTGATTAGATCAAATTGAAATGAATTCAGACTGGCCCCTGTGAAAAAGGTATGCTCAAACAGAGGGCTAACCTCCTAGAAAATCTAGGGATAAATTTTAAAGTATTTGAAAAGTGTTGAATGAGTTTTTCCTGGAGATGATGTTCATATCTTTTCAGATTCTCAAAAGGGCACGTTTTCTTCACTGTCACTTCTATAAACAGCACAGATTGCTGAATTTGGTCTGTCTCCGAAACACACCCTCCAACCAACTATTACACGACAGGTTTTAATCTGGTCCCCACTATGTTTGTGATGAGGGAAATGGGAATCTTTCGTCTAATGGAACTTTTATTGATAGGCCGAAAAGCACTCCATAACCACTGCCTGTGTCTCGACAAGGCCCCCTCCTATCTGTGAATGAACAAATCAGTAGCTCTCGAATTGAAATTCTCAATCTAAATCCAAGATAACAACCATTTAATACTTTTCCATATTTTTTTATTTGTTTACGCAAGCTTCAAACTAAGCAGGTAATAAAATTGTTCATTACTAACGTGATCATTGTTACATATTTTATCTTCTTCATTAGTGGTTATCAAAATGGGGTCTCCTGGGGTCCTTGATGACTGGGCTCTTAGAATAGTAATGGTAATAACATGATGATATCTATACTTCTTTGTCTGGCAAACATTAATAATCAGATTCCCCCGGGATCCCATCAACAACCACAGCCTTAATGGGATCTTCGTGGCTGCCCACATAAGTGGGTCAGGTGCACGCTGCCTCTCAGGTCTGCCCAGCCAAGCGGCCCCAGTCCAAGAACATTTGCAAACACTCCATTTGCAGTTCCCTGTCCACTGCCAAGGAATTTCACATAACTGGGAAGCACTGTTTTCTAAGCATGGTAGTGGAACCAAACATTGCTTAACTAACTTTACATACGTGTGACCTATTTTATAGCATTATATATAGTTATACAGATTGTACCTATTCAGTGAAACCCAAATGCTAGTTCTATTTGTATTTTAAGCCAACAGTGCCTGTCTGTTGTTTTTCCCTTCTCTTTCTCTTTCAATCCTTCCAAATTTCTCACTAAAAGACATGGAATCTTGCTTGCTGGGAAACAGCAAATAGCCTTCAGTCTTCTATTATCACGGTTCAGTTCATATTCAACTAAGATTTACAACCATAACCTATAATGAATGGCACTGGATGACGGCAAAATACCAACATTTCATTCCAAAAGGAATTTTAATATAAATATACATCCCGCGATAGAGCAACTAATATAAAGGAAGAATACTCCAAGTGATATGAAAACAGCACGTCACCTGGGCTTCTATTTCTAAGTAGAAATAGTCTATTAATAGAAATAGTCACGGTCCCATGTAAAATACACATTTGGTTAATTTCAGCCTCTTTGGAGAAGTTCTAAATGGGATTCTTGCCCTAAAATATTCTTAAAATTAATACTAGTTAGGTCATTGACTACAAAGGTAGGAAAATGACTACAAGGTATAGGAAAATGAAAACTTTAAAGTCCTCTGATGTCTTTCCAACATAAAAGATGTACCAAGTATATCTTTCATAAGCATGCTTGTTGACGGACAGAACTATGATGGAGGGATGTGGGGAGCTCAAAATCAACGTTAAAAAATGAGCTGTCACCAGCACATTGTACCCCATGATTGCATTAATGTATACAGCTATGAGTTAATTAAAAAAAATAAAAAGAGAAAAAAAATGAGCTGTCTGCTCAAAAGTCCAAAGTAAACCCCTGAACAGCTTTGTCACGCTTTTTGTAATATGTCTTACTGTGATTTGTGATAAGACGAGCCATGATATGGATTTTGATTCGAGGTAAGTTTAAAAAGAAACATCAAAGGATTAATGCCCTACAGGTTTCCTCCACCACCTTGGCTCTCATCAAGTGCCCTGCATTTTTGTAGAATGACAGGCCATTTTTGTAAATTAGGGCCCTATTGTCAAGGCTTCCTGAAGAAAAACAAAAAACACAAGCAGGCAGCAACTTCATTCTATAAAATTGACATTAATTTTTCCTAAGTATTCCTAAGTATGTAGAGGACCTAGCATAGGAAAACAGTAAGAAAGTAAGTTCCTAAATGTTTGCTGGAATTCCCAAATACACACACTTCAAATAATACCTTTCACCTTGTCACTAACCCTCCATCATAATGCCTGAAATTGCCATTATTACTTGAGCTGTTATGAATAGGCATTTGCTCCTTTAAGTGGGTCTTAGAAGAATGTAGACACTTTAACGGAAAAGCGTAAACATAGACATGCCCTTTCTTTTATTTTAAACTACCAGGCTAAGAAAAGTGATGAGATTTTTAGCCTATTACTCTAGTGACCAGTTTAAGACTGCTTACTCAAATAGCTAATTAAGCTCCTAAATTCATAGACATCTCCTTCAACGCAGAAGCAGTGACCTGTGCTCTACTCCAGTCTATCCAAACAATGGTCTTTCTTCCTTTCTGCCTACTCATCGATTGATGATTTTTGTGTTTTTTTTTTTAATTTAAGTCTTAGGTCTCTTTAAAGTATAATGAACATTATTGTCCTGCTAACAAGAGAAGCATAAAAACCCAATATGCCTAAATGTTACTTTTACCACCTATGATATCCTCCAGATAGAAGGTATCTTGAGCGCTTTCTCTGGAAGACATCACACAGGGAAAAGAACCACTATTAATGGTGCCACTGTTTAAAGTCTGGGCAGACAAACAAAGGAATTTCACAAGAAATTTCCCCAGCCATCATTAAAAATGACATATTCATCACTGCTGCATGCAACTACCCACGAAGTGGGTGAGACAGTTTCACTATTTCTAGCAAAAGGGTGTGCATTTAAGGGCTCTGCAGACCCCACTGGAGCTGCCAGAGTGCTGGACTGAAGTAAGACCTTCAACCAACCAGGTAATAAACATTTACTGAGCTTCCATGTAGACTACCAAGGTTTACCAAGGGCTCGTTAGAGCTCTCAGTCATAAAATTCCATGCTTTGACTATTTCCAACACAGAAAGCCTCCAGATCTCTGACTAAAAATGAGACTCAGAACCATCTAAGCTAAATATACACACCCATATGCTACACAGTCACTGGCAAAGTGAGAAGAATGCAGGAATTCTGCTGTGGCTTTTGAAATAGTGCTGTGTGTTTCGGGAGCTCTCATGCTTAGGTGTTAAACATTCCCACAGCAATTCATACTTAAAGAGAGCCTCGGATTTGTTTTTATTACTATCCTAGCATCACAGAGGAAGCTCAAATGCCCCAAGAAGAATCTGTTTCTAAGGAGACCCACCACGCACCCTTGTGTAAATAACACAAAAAGCAGAGCTACTCATATTCCAACTGTAAATGTGCCCAGATCTGCAGAGTGACTTTCAGATTTCCCTCTGACCCCTAATTTAACGCCTCCATCTCCAGCTATGGCTGACTGCGTAACAGGTTCATCGGCTGGGTCAAATTCTCCAGCAGGGGACTGGCGCCCATTATCTAAGTTGCAAGAAAACAAACTGTAAAGGATGGAGGCTTGACTTTCTTTTTCCTGTTTAAATCTTTGCTGGATGAAGACATGAAGCAAAAGAAACAAGCAAATGAAGACAAAAAGGTAGTATTTAAAACTGAGTCACTTTTGTCAGTATTTGTTGAAGCCGTGTGATTCATAATGCCAGTCTCGCTCCACTTTCTTATATGTTTGAAAATTTCTGTAATAAAAAGTTTTCTCAAATGAAGACTATTTTTTCATCAACATAACAGCCATAACACACTAGAGGAAACGAGTGGGCACACTGATGGAAAGTAAGACCCTAGGATGGTTAATTTGTGTGTTAATGTAGTGGAGCCCCAGTGCCCAGACATTTGGTCAAACGTTACTGTGGATGTTTCTGTGAAGTCCTTTTTTTGTGGATGAGATTAAGAATTACATCAGTGGACTCTGAGTAAAGCAGGCTGCCATCCTTAATGTGGGTGGACCTCGTCTCATCAGTTGAAGGCCTGAGTAGAACAAAGACCAACCTCCCCTCAACCCCCCATTGAGAAAGGAATTCTGGCAGTAGTTGGCCTTGGACTTGAACTACAATATCAGCTCTTCCCTGGGCCTGAAGTCTACCAGCCCACCCTGCAAATTTTGGACTTGCCAGATTCTATAATCATCATGTGAGCTAATTCTTAAAATCAATCTCTCTCTTTTTCCTTCTGTCTTTCCCTCTCTCCCAACCTCCTTTTCAATTTCTTGCTCGTGTTTTCTCTCCTCTCTCTCTCTCTCTACACACACACACACAAAAAAAAAATATTAGTTTTGCTTCTCTGGAAACCCCTCACTAATACAGCTCCCTAGGTATGACCACCACAGGGTTTTCCGTTAACCTGCCCAGTCATGAGGAAGATATACTTAGCCCTATCTAAAGTAAATATCCCCATCCAATTAGATTTTATTTTGGAACCTCATGTTGTTTATAACAATCCATCATTATTTTATTCATTCCCCTATTAACTTTTAGGTTTTGTTTTTGCATGTCTTCACCAAAAGAATGTAATTTTCAGGAACATCGAAACTACCTCTCTCCTTTTCACCACTTTATTTCCAGCACTTTAGCACAGTGTAAGGCGTGACACACTCCCAATAAATAATATTGAATGGTTGAACGAATATTTTCAAGCCAGTAGCTTCTCAGTGGAGTTTTTGGAATTTGCACCCCCAAAACAGGTGCAATGGAATTATTACAAGCCTATAGAATTCTTTCACAAAGCACTAGTATAAAAGTGACATCAATTTTCAATTATTTGTGTCTTAAGTCAGCAAGATCAGTGCTACACACTCAATGAGACGCATCAAGGATTGTCCTGATGGTCAAACAAACTTTTACAGTTTGATTCTCAAATTCTTAATCTCAGTATTAGACAGAATCATATGAAATTTCTGGTCTATAAAAACAGCAGTTTCATAGAATTTAAACTAATTTAACCCACTGTTAAGAGAAATATATATTCTATGCAAATTAAGGCATTAAAATCAAAAGAGAAAATTCCTCACAACATAATATTACTAGCCAGTGTGCTTCTCATTCCAGATGCCGCCCTTCAAGGGGGGGGTCTTATTTTCCATATGGAGGGATGCACGAAGTGTAAAGGGGAGAGTTCATGCACCCCACTACTTTAGGACAAACCATGATTGAAGTTGGAGAGGTGGGGGACTACAAGATATCAATTCATTAACGATTATCCAATCCTTAATTCTAAAACAAATTACTGTGCAATTCTAAAGTTTGTAGACAGCAAAAAAATAAATAAATAAAAAAGCTCAGGGCCATTTATAGTTTTTAATAATCTTTTTTTAAAAAAGAGCTCTTGATTCCAAAATATTTGATTCATTTAAAATTCACCTGAGTAGTGCAAACCCAGAAGGAAGCCACTGGCTGGACCTGCGGGGGAGGAACCAGACTCTGGTACAAATAATTGGACATTTAATGCTAAGGAGGCCACGAAGCCTCCATGTAAGGAAGAGCGCAGACCACATGCTTTTACGTTGTCCTGAAAAGCGCCTCTCTAGGCCTATAGTTAATTTATCCACCATAATAAATATGAGGTATGAGGAAACCGATGATGGTCATTTACAAATATAAGGTAGACACCTATCTAAATGTCCCTTTCCATTTTTAGGAGCAAAAAACTAAAATACTAAGACCATCCCTCTTCCCCTATACACTGACCTCTACACTGTATACTTTTATTTTTACGACTGTTTCAGATCCTGATTGATACCATTTTATAAAATTTGTCATTACTCTTTCTTATATGGTCATAAAAGAAAAGTTATCAACATCAGTAAGAAAATACTGCAAAATGCACAGATGGGGCAATCATACTCTTCTGTTCTGGCCAAATCCACAGCAAACTCTCAAAGTCCTGAATTTTAACTAGAGCTAGTTGTAATTGACAACCCTAAACAACCTTATACACAGGCATCTTTTCCAAATAACTAATCGTCCTGCTCCTTGTGCAGAAGTGGAAAGGGAAAGGGTGATGAAGGAGACCTCAGTTTCTCAGCAAGCTGGACTGAAGTGGGCAGGGGTGGGGCCAGGAAACTGGGTGAGGACACCATGAGGAATGCTTGGTGTGGCCAGAAACAAAGGCGGACCTGGCCGGTGGTAACACTCCGCTCAAGTGCTTCCCTTCCTGATCTGAAAGGGGAATTTAGAGATGAACCTACCTACCTGCTTCCATCTGCCCCCGCCTTTACATCACCTGGCATTCTTTACAAAATGGTAAGTTTGCGCTGCCACTTCCCATTCTGACTGTAAGCTTCGGGCACTAGAAGTTTTTTAAAACTTCCCAAGATTGAGATCCAGTGTAGTATAACTAGAATTGTTAGGAGAAAACGTCCTGATTACTGACTACAACCTGTATCAGAAACGTCTAACAAGCTTTTGTTTTCTCTTTGTAAGAATCATCGTAACTTAGGTTGGGGAGTGTGGAATACCAGTGGTGGAGGAAAATGAAGAAAGGAAAATTTTGCATCCGTTTCTTCATCAACCCTCCTGGTTGGGAATGACTGGAAACCACGCCCAGGTAATGCTTCCGCCCTTCTCTCCTGCTATAATAAGATAAATGGTGGCCTCCCAAAGATTTGTCCATGAACCTGTGCCTGTCACCTTATTTGGGAAAGGGGTCTTTGCAGAAAGGGTCTTTATAAATCTTGAGATCGGATGACTTTCCTGGATGATCAGAGTGAGATCTGAACCCAACAACAAATGACAGGGGACAGACACACATGGGGGAAGGTGACACGGAGACAGAGGCAGAGATGGCTCGGCCACAAGAAGAGGAAGGCCCATAATGACCAGGGAGAGAGACGTGAAAGACACTCCCTGCAGCCTCCAGGGAGAGCGCAGCCCTGCTGACACCTCAGTTTCACACTTTGGGTCTCTAGAATTGTGCAAGAATAAATTGATGTTGTTTTAAGAGAGGCAAACGTGTGGTTACTTGTCATGGCAGTGTAGGAAACCCACATATCCCTCAAATCCTCCTTGTCCCCTATTTCTTTCATCCCAGAAGTTCTTTGCATTTTAAAGACATAAAGTAATAGACTGAGCTGGGAAGATTAGGTGGGAAAAAAAAAAGGGCAATTAAGGCATTGGCCACTGAGGTTAGGCGTCTTTAGTCTAAGTCCCAGTTTTGCCACTTACTAGGTTGGGGAAAGAAATTATTCTCCCTAAGTTTCCTTATCTATGAAATGGAGATGAAGCACCAGCTTAGCTTCACGTACAAAAGCTGCCTCCTTCCTTACTCTCCTCTTTCTCTGGAGCAGCCCCCACTTGCCACTCTCAGTGCTGAGAAACTAAACTTAAACATGCCCACCCAAAGCAGCCCAGACAATTTCATTTGGGATAAATAATCAGTCTCTAGGACTTGGACTCCCACGTCCATGTCCCTGGACTAGGTACAGGCTTGTTTACTGCGAAGAGCTGCTCCCTCCCACTGGCTCCTACTGATCCCCAGAGCACTCAGTCTCTGCCCTCAGGGCACCCCGTCCAGCTTCAGTGCTTGGGGCAGCTCTCGGAGATCACACAGCACCAACTACGTACCTTGCAAGACGCAAAACGAAAATGCAGCGCCCCTAAAGAGCATTGAGGATTTCAAGGCAGCCACAGCAGAGCATTAACCCAAGCACGGGGACCTAAGTACAGGTTCAGTGTGACTGCACAGCCTGCATGCCCATGAAGCCAGCCCCAGTTCCAACAGGCTCTGTGTTATTAGCCCCCCAGCCTCAATACAGGCCAGTCTCATCTCAAGCTGCAGCAGCTCTCTGGAAGGCACGTTAACTCATTCCTCTGCTGTCTTCTCTGCCCCTATTTTTTTTTTTTTTTTCAGTTTTTGGCTGGGGCTGGGTTTGAACCCACCACCTCTGGCATATGGGGCTGGCGCCCTACTCCTTTGAGCCACAGGCACCGCCCTTCTCTGCCCCTATCTATCCCAAGGTCATACAGAAAATTCTAAAACACCTGTTTGCCATGAACTGCTCCCTTGAAGAACTGCAGGCGCAGATCTTCTCAGGTTCCTCCTCCCCCACCAGAATGTTCTACCCTCACCTCAACCACCCAGGCCCATAGGGGACACCTGTGAGACAGTCTCCTGCCACAGTGCCGAGTGGGAAGCACGTGCACTCTGCTCTCGGGACTAATCTTCCCACCACCCTCCTCTGACTCTGCCCCACATCTGCCCTCCTCCCAGGGTCAGGGCCAGGAAACATTTCAAGCCCTCCAAATCTCCTTTCCTGCCATCTTTGTGGGTGACGGTCTGCTCTTATTTTTCTCCCCCTCTCTAACTGAGAAGAAAGGCCCTCCCATCACTACTCCAATCTCTAAATTTTGCTTTCGATATGTAAAGAAAGCCTCTGGAGAAACCAAGAAAACAAAACAAAACAAAAACCCACAACCAAAATTCTCTCTCTGTCTTTCAAAGCTCGGTTTCTTTAAAACCATCCCACAATGGAATTCTTATTTTTAATCAGTTTCTTATCTCAAGGCTGAACAATGGCTTCTTTGTTCCAAATGATATCCACCCCTCCCCCAGAGCAATCGCTGCCAGGGAGCGAGACAAGTACCTGGCTTACAGAAACCAAATGCCGCAAGTGATACTTAGCAGGTGCATGGCAATGCAAGTGTTAAATAAATGATAGTTATCAATTATCATCATCAAGATTACTATTATTATAACCTGTATTATTAGGAAGAAGCTGTTTTAGTTTCTCCCCGCACCTAACCCCAGATGGAATGATGTGTGCAAGGCACGTTTGTGAGGTACGCTGCTTTGCACAGTAGGTTCAGAAAATAAATTGCCACTCCTGACTCTCTGATATTAAGCATAAGCAAACAGAATTCTTCTACTCCTCCAGACTCCGCATATACTATGAAATAGATTGTAAGGAGTAATTAGGTTGCTGATAGTCCACCATTTTTTGATCCACCCCAAATGGCAATCTCCTTCGGTTCAATCTAAGAAGAGTAGGGTGGTGTAGTTGACATAAAATCATTTTTATTAGGTCTCCTCCATTCAGAGAATGAGAGCTAGAGAGGAAGTTGCTATAGTAACACCAAGAACCACACAGAATCACAGAATGAGAATTGAGAGAAAGCTAGCCCATACTCATCAATTTGCAAATGAGGACTTACGGCCCAAAGAGGTGACTGAGTTTCCCAAAATATCACGGCCAATTAGTGGCAAAACTAAGCTCTGACTGTCTGCCCCTGCTCCTAGCACCACACCAAGCCACCTGCCTGCCTTCTTTACATTTGTCAAAATATGTTAAGAACATCCCAACTTCACTGAGAAATCAGTGCTCTGAGGATGATAATTAAGGCAAAGATCAAAGGTTAGATAAACCCTGGGATAAAAGCATGTTTGTCAAACACTTCTGATCTGTGATAATTAAACTTTCAAGAGGAGGAATGTCAAAATGAAGGTATTTGCCTTTTAAGAAATTGTAATTTAGAGATTCTCCTTAATAAACTATTTTTAAATCTCCCTTTGTGCAACCCCACTCTGAGTTTGAGACATATATTTTTCGATGTTTTTTGCACTAACAGCTTCTGGTTCATGCTTTATTGTTATTGTTTCAAAATTATCTCCAAACCTCAACTTATTTGCAAGTATAATTCATAATTGTCTTTAAAATATTCAGATATGTCAAACAAGACAAAAGACAATATTTTAAATAGCTCTAACCTTAGTTCTTTATACCCGTTATAGTTTGCAAAGGCCAGAACATCACCAACTTTAATCTCCCAGTTTCAGTAATGAATACACAGTATGAATGTATGATGTCATTCCCAGCAGCCAGGTGCTGTCCCTTGTCACTGCTGCACAGCTATGGTTAAAGTTTTGTCAGGACTTTACCATGGGCACCACACCAGAGTCTTTGCAAAATTAATTCACTTAATCTGCATCAATCCTACAAGAGATGTATTGATAATCCCGCAGACGAAAAAACTATAGTTTCGAATAGTTCCATCATTTGTCAGTCACGTAATGAGTGGCAGCCGGCTACAGAAAGGAGGGAGGCAGAGGCAACATGAACCCTCCCCTCCGTACCACCCCACGACTTAGGACTGTCTGCTCACCCCACGCTTCTCTATCCCAGCTGGGACAGTAGTGGCAAAACTATTTATAAGGCCCAGATTTTACATAACAAACTCTCTTTAAAATATTCTATCCTGTTTTGAGAAAATGACTTGTATGTCCCAAGAGGACTCCAACATGGAAGGTCACTGTAACAGCAGCAATGCTGAATCAATTGCGAAACACGTAACTTACACCCATTATTATCCCCTACAGTGAGGTTGTTTTGTTTTTTTTTTTTTTTAATTCCTTGATACTCTTCCCTTCAACAAGTGAAGCTGAATTCCCCTTCCCCTGAACCTGGACTGTGTTCAGAGAATGAGCAGAATGTGGCAGGGGTGAGAATGTGTGACTTCCCAGGCTGGGTCATCAGAGGATCAGTGGCCGCCCACTTTCTCTCATGGACTTCTCAAGGGAGAATATTGTAAAGTTGCCCTATTGTAAAGAATTGCAGTCAATGAAAGTCCCTGAATCTAGAACCACTCAACTAAGCTCCTCCTCAATTCTTGAACTTCAAAACCGGTGAGATAGTAAGTATTCGTTGTTTTAACCTATGAAGTTTTAGGGTAATTTGTAATAGAGCAATAGATAATAAATATACCTTTATTCCTAAATTAGGCCCTTTCTTATGACAAAACAAAACAGCTGAGCAATCCACAGCTACAAAAGCTGCCATGTCAACGGCCAATGTTCTCCTTGTTCCTGGCGTGCTCAGAGCACAGCACAACATAGGCTGAGTCACAAGAGGAGCAGTGGGGGAAGTGCAGCCTCCAACTCCTGTCTTGGCTCTGACTCCCAAGTAGCTGTGCTTGCAGGCGTGTGCTACTGTGCCCAACTATTTTTTTTTCTTATTGAGACAGGGTCTCACTGTTAAAAAGAAAAATGTCAACACTGTTCCAACATCATAACCCTAAAACACATCAAATCTCTTACAAATGAAAACACCTTTTCCCCCTGTAAGCATTAGTCAGAGGGAAATTCAACATAGACTTCTAAACAGCTAAAAAGACGGAAAGTGGTGATCAGCCTGTTCCCATCTGCTCCTCAGACTCTAAGAGGAGCGTTCCTTTCGTAAAGACAATGTATTCCTTGTTAATACCCATTCATCACGTCCACCACAGGAGGACATGTGTGTGATTTCTTACTGGGGCCCATCCTGGCAACAGTGACCCCCTTTCCCTGACCCAAAGCACAGCAAGTTGCCAAGCTCAGGAGATTCTGAAGCACGATACTTACCCAGGCCTTGATGGATTCCAGTCTTCTCTTTGGAGTGCTTTCTTTGCCGCGGTGGCTGCAGGCATGCAAAGCTTCCTAATGTTTCAAAACACAGCTTCTTGTTGATGAAGAGGAAGAGGACGGCCAGCAGAACTATGAAAACCCCAACAGCAGACAAGAAGCCAATGGCTTCAGGAGTGACTGGCAAGAGAACACAAAAGAAAGACTATCATCACAACTTAAAGTGACCCGAGTGTTGTCTAATGAGTGATCAATGTTGTTCAGAAGGGCATGTCCAGGGTTGACAGCTGTCCCCAGAAGCGAGGAGAGAGGCATGATACTGATTCTCCCTCGGGCCTCTAGACCAACCTGCCAACACTTAGATTTCGAATTTCTGGTCTCCAAAACTGTGAGCAAATACATTTCTGTTGTCTTAAGCCACTAAATTTGTGGTAATTCGAAACAGTTACCCTAGGAAACGAATTCACTCACCAATGGCTTCCCACTACCCACAGTACAAAATCTGATTTCCGTAATTTGATTTACAAGGGCCCTTCATGACTGCACTACTGATTCAAGCCTCCGTCATTCACCACCACCCAACATTAAACTCTTCATTACCACACCTCCGGACCTTTGCAAAAACTATTTCACTCTGCTCAGACAACTCTTGATACTGCACCTCCCCTGAAAGACTTTCTGGCTCTTCCTGAGAGGGGAGATGCTTTTCCTGGGTGTTCCCACCCACTACGCTGACTGCTTCTTTAAACATTTCCAATGTTAAGTTCTAAACTACATGAGAACAGGGACTCTCAGTTGTTCGTTGTGGTCTTAGCAGCCAGCTTAAGGTAAGCACTTCATGAATAGTAACTGCCTGAAAAGAATATTGAAATTATTCCCTGTTACAACACATTGATAAATGAACCTACCAATGACAATTCCTGGAAAGAAAAGATACACCTTGAGGCGGCGCCTGTGGCTCAAAGGAGTAGGGCGCCAGCCCCATATGCCGAAGGTGATGGGTTCAAACCCAGCCCTGGCCAAGAACTGCAAAAAAAATAAAAAGAAATAAAAAGAAAAAAAGAAAAGATACGCCTCAAGTGGATCACTCAAACCACCAACACAGGATATGATTTCCATAGGTAGGTCTTTGGAAAAAGAGAAAACTTGTCTACCATTCATAAGCAGAAACATCTGCATTTTATAAATACCTTCATTGATGAAACTAAATTTGTATTGTTAAATAAAGGGTATTCTTCTATTATAAAAGCAACATGAGATTCACTACATAAAATGTGCAGAATGTGAAAAAAGACAAAGACAACCCACTACTCAGATCTTCTGTTCTTCCTCCCCATCTCATCAGCTACTCAACAAATACAAAATTGTCTGTAATGACCTCACTAGGCTTTTTCTTGTAAAATTTTTCCATCTATAAAAAGGTACAATTATTTCTGAGTAAGTTAAAAAAAAGAATAAAGTAATTTATGCATATAGTATAATCTTTTGGAAACTATTAGAAAATACAAAATATAGTAGTGTTGAATCTTACCACATATCACTATTAACATTTTGGGTTTTAGTAACAATTTTTTTCTTAACTACTTATTATAATTGAGATATTGTTCATATGCTTATATTAATGAATTTAATGTAAAAACATTCACAGATCCCAGATTAAAGATAATATGAAGAGATTACTCAATGTAACCACCAAAGACATGAGAAAAAGTAGAGAAAATGGCCCATAGGTCCAAAATAATTCTGCCTTTTTGGGAGAAGAAATATTTTTGTTGACAACAATTCTGGTAGAAATATTTTTGTTGACCACAATTCTGACTTAACTATGGATGGGCAAAAAATTCTTAGGTAGGTCCTAATGTCTTTTCCTCCTCAAAATTGTACAGACTCTGTTCCATTACCTGTAGCCTTTAATGTTTCATAACTCAGTGTAGAACTGCAGCTTACATTTTGCTCCTATGTGGGCAACAGAATTTTTCAGTCCAGATGCTTCTAGAATTTTTTATTTTTAATGACACAAAAATTTACCAAAATGTGTCTTTCTATGGGTCAGTCTCTTTCATTGATTTTTGTTGGAACCCAGATTTCTTCCAGCATACCCATGCTGCTTTAAAAGCTTAGGAGAGGTTTCTCCAATTATATGATTGATCATTTCTTCCACTTCAAATGTTCTTGTTTCTATCTTAAACTGAGTTACTATTTCTTCAGCTATAAATTTTCATTTTTCCCCCACAATCTGACAGGTCTTATTAAACATTCCATACACATTTTCACTAAATTAAGTTAAATAAAAGTGTGTTCCTCAACACTCTACCACACTTACTATTATGACCTATGAATACCTGAGTTAGAGGCAGACAGTACTGAAGCTGTTGTCTTTCTCCCTCCGTTCAGGTTGGGGAAGAGGAAACATAAGAAAGAACAAACCTAGCTGAGGAGAGAGAAACCTCAGACCAAAGGTCCAGTTATTTCAATAGAGTTTGTGTTCCTCCTAGAATTGATTAATTGCAATTTCGTCTTTTTCCATGTGCTGGTGGCTACACAGTGGAAAATCTAAAGAGGTGCATGAAGGGCTGTTAGCCATAAGCTAAGTTAAACTGTAGTTTATATACTTTTTTAATGCATAAAGTATTACAGAAATGACTCAGAAGGTGGCATCAATCCCAAACTTGTAAGAATTGCCTAATCAGAAAATCAGAGATGAGAAAAGGAGCCTTATAACAGATACTACAGAAATGGAGAGACTACTATATGCCAATAAATTGGAAAATGGAAATTCCCAGACACATTCAACCTACCAGAATTGAACCAGGAAGAAATTCAAAATCTGAATAGACAAATAATAAATAACATAGAAACAGGAGCAAAAAGTCTCCAATCGAAAAAATCCCAGGACCAAGTGGTTTCACTGCTGAATGCTACCAAACATTCAAAGAAGAATTAATACAAATCCAATTCAAATTATTCCCACAAATAGAGGATCAGAATATGCCCAAGCTCATTCAATACTGTAAGGTCAGTATTACCCTGGTACTAAAATCAAATCAAGACATACACCAAAAAGAAAACTGTAGGTCAATATCTCTGAAGAACATAGATGCAGAAATCTCCAACAAAATGTCTGAAAACAGAATTCAACAACACATTTAAAAGGTTACACATCACCATCAAGTGAGATTCATCCCAGGGATGCAAGAATGGCTCCACATACATGAATCAATCAGGCAGATAAACCACATTAACTGAATAAAAGATAAAAATCACATGATCATCTCAATAGATGCAGAAAAAAAGCATCATCCCTTCATGATGAAAACTGTCATATACCTTAACATGATAAAAGCCATATATGACAGACCCACAGCAAGTATCATACTGAATGAAGAAAAACTAAAAGCTTTTCCACAAGATGTGGAACAAGGTAAGGATGCCCACTTTCATCACCATTACTCAACATAGTACTGAAAGTTCAACCAGAGCAATCAGATAAGAGAAAGAAGAAAAGGGCATTTAGATTAGAGGGAAGAAGTCAAATTGTCCTTGTTTGTAGACAATATGATCTTATATAGAGAAACCTAAAGACTCCACTAAAAAAGCCCTATTAGAATTGATAAACAAATTCAGTAAAGTTGCAAATATACAATCAAATGCAAAAATCAATAGCATTTCTATATGCCAACAATGGTGAACAATATGATAAAGAAACCAAGAAAGTAAAACAAAATATCTAGGAATAAATTTAACCAAAGAAATAAAAGATCTCTACAATAAAAACCACAAAACCATTTCACTGAAGAATGAAATTGAAGAGAACCAAAAAGAAAATGCTCGTGGATTGGAAGAATCAACACTGTTAAAATGTACATATCACTCGAAGCAACCTACAGAATCAAATCAATCTCTATAAAAATCCCAGTGACATTCATCACAGAAATAAAAAAATCATCCTAAAATTTATCTAGAACTACAAACGGCCCAGAATACCCAAAGCAATCCTGAGCGTGAAGAACAAAACTAAACTAATCGCATTCTCCTACTTCAAATTATGCTGCAGAGCTATGTCACCAATACAGCATGGCACAGGCATAGAAACAGACACACAGCCCAAGGGAACAAAACAGAAAACCCAGAAATACACCCACACATCTACGTGAACTCATTTTTGACAAAGGTGCCAAAAATACAGTGGGGCAAGGACAGTCTCTTCAACAAATGGTGCCGGAAAAACTGGATAATCACATGCAGAAGAAGAAATTAGACATCTATCTCTTGCCATACACAAAAATCAAATCAAAATGGATTAAACAGCAAAATCTAAGATCAGAAACCATAAAGCTACTAAAAATATATTAGGAAAGCACTCCAGGACATTGGTCTGGGCAAAGATTACTTGACTAATACCTCATAAACACGGGTAACCAAAGCAAAAATGAGTAAATGGGATCATATGAAACTAAAAAGCTTCTGTATAGCTTTCATATGAAGGCTATAGCCCAATTATAGCACAAGAATATGGGGAAAGGGGAAAAGGAGGGGAAGGGAGGAGGGAGGCTGAATGGAGGGAGGATAACTGGTGGGACCACACCTACGGTGCATCTTAGAAGGGTACAGGTGAAACTTACTAAATGCAGGATATAAATGTCTGAACACAATAACTAAGAAAATGCCATGAAGGCTGTGTTAAATGGTTTGATGAAAATATTTCAGATTGTATATGAAACCAGCACACTGTATCCCATGATTGCATTAATGTACACAGTTATGATTTAATTTTAAAAAAACCTAAAAAGCTTCTGAACAGCAAAAGAAATAACAAAGGCAAGAGACAACTCACAGAATTGGAGAAAATATCTGTAACTTAGTCATCTGACAAGTGATTAATGACTAGAATATAGAAGAAGCTCTAGCAACTTGGTGAGGAAAAAAATCAAATAATCCAATTAAAAATGGGCAGAGGATCTGAACAGACATTTCTCAAAAGAAGGCATATAAATGGCCAACAGGTAATGGATAAATGCTCAACATCATTAGTCAGAAAAATGCAAGCCAAAACCACAATGAGATATCATCTCACCCCAGTTAAAATGACTTTTATAAAAAAAGAACACTGGCAAAGATGTAGAGAAAGAGGAACCCTTGTACACTGTTGGTCGGAATGTAAATTACAACAGTATGGAGAACAGTGTGAAGGTTCATCAAAAACTTAAAAATAGAATTACCATATGACCCAGTGATCCCACTGCTATGCATATATCCTAAAGAAAGAAAGTCGGTACATGAAGGTCATACCTACATTTCCATGTTTGTTACAGCACTAGTCAAAAGAGTCAAGATTCGGAACCAACCTAAGCGTCCAATGCACGAATGGATTAAAAAATAATTGAGACATATACGCAATGAAATATTATTCAGCCTTTAAAAAGAATGAAATACTGTCATTTGCAACAGCATGGATAGAACTGCAGAACTTTTAAGTAAAACAAGCTGAACACAGAAAGACTAACTTTACAAATTCTCACTCATTTGTGGAAGCTAAAAATTAAAACAATTGATCTCATAGAGATAGAGAGCCTACATAGTGATCCTAAGAACCTGGGAAATATAGTAGGCAAGGAAAATAAAGTAAGGATGATAAATGGTAAAAAACTATAGTTAGTGGGCAGCGCCTGTGGCTCAAGGAGTAGGGTGCCGGCCCCATATACCGGAGGTGGTGGGTTCAAAACCCGGCCCTGGCCAAAAAAAAAACTATAGTTAGTTAGATAAAATGGTCATAATAAAATGGATATAATATTTGATAGCACAACAAAGTTAACATAATCAACAATAAGTTAGGGCATACTTCAAATAACTAAAAGAGTGGGTCTGAAATATTCCTAACACACAGAAATGAGAAATGCCTGAGGTGATGTATACCCCAATTATTCTGATTTTATTATTATACATTGTATTCCTGTATCAAAACATCACATGTACCCCACAAATATATAGAACTATTATAATAACAAAAATAAAAATTTTGTAAAAAGAATTGCCTAACCAGGGTTGCAAATAAGCTATGCTACTGATAAGGTTTTAAAATTCCAAATATGATCTATCAATTCCACTCCTATGGGTGTAACCAACAGAACTGAAAATACAGACCTCTCTTGAGGATTCTGTGGGTTCAATTCCGGACCACCATAATAAAGCAAATATTGCAATAAAGTGAGTCGCATGGAGTATTTGGTTTCCCAGTGCATATACGAGTTATACCATATTGTGGTCTACTAAATGTGCAATAGTATTATACCAAAAAGAGTATATAACTTCATTAAAATATTTAATTGCTAAAAAATGCAAATAATTACTTGAGCCTTCACTAATTCATTCTCTTTTTAGCCAATTCTTTGCTGTCTTTTCAAAAATACTAATAACATCTTCACAAAGAGTAGATTCCATCTCAAGAAACCACTTTCTTTACTCCACCATAAAATGCGCAACTCCTTATCCATTCAAAAGGGGTTTTCTTTTTTGAGACAGTGTCTCATTATGTCACCCTCAGTAGAGTGCTGTGTCGTCACAGCTCACAGCAACCTCAAACTCTTGGACTCAAGCGATTCTCTTGCTTCAGCCTCCTGAGTAGGTGGGACTACAGGCTCCCGTCACAACGCCCAGCTATTTTTAGAGATGGGACCTTGGTCTTGAACTCACTTGCTCAGGCAATCCTCCCAGAGTGCTGAGATTACAGGTGTGAGCCACTGCGCCCAGCCTCAGTGAACTGTCCTAAGCCTCAGTTTCATTATCTTTAAAATAGGGACACTAAAATCTATAATATTAAATCAACAGATACGTGGTCCCGACATAATGTCAGCACTTAGTCAATGGTAGTTACTTGCATTACTTTTGGGTTTGTTTTTCTGAGTTTTCTCCATCTACATGCTTAGCATTGGGATGTGACTGGGGACTGTTTTGATTCTCTTATTGATTATACCTCAGTTATGACTGAGTTATAAGATACATGTATCTACAGTGACTTCACAACGAGTCCGTATGTGGGCAAGGAGAGCCCTCTGCTGTGTCCACACAGCAGCTAATATGGTGTAATTGTTTGCGGGACTGCTGTGGGAAGTTTAGAGGTAAACAGGTGCCTGTCCCCACAGAGCTAATGATGCTGCATGAAAAAACACCATAAATAAGACAGAAAAATGAACACAGTGAAGTCTCACAGAAGATACAAAGGTAAGTGATTTTCTGACTTAGCGTTTAGTGAGGGTGGCGTCTAAGTGAGTCACAGCAAGCCCAGCAGAATTTCCAAGCACAGTGGAAACCACATGGGAGATGACAGCGTGATCGACACGCAGAGCAGAAACCACAGGCCGTGCTTGTGAGCTTCGGCCCGGAGAGAAACTGTGCTCTGGGTCTTTACACCGTCTCAGTCTGGTTTTGCTAGAGCCCGAAGAGGCGTGTGTTTTTGTGTGTGTTTCAGTGAGTGCAGAACCTGGAAAAGTAAACTGCGGGCATAGTAAGGATGCAAGGGATCCTTACTGCGATGGCAAGGGAATGAGGGCTTTGTGTTTCGGGTAGGGATGTATTGAAAACATTTTTAAGCAAAGGAATGGCAAAATAGGTTTCAGTTGAATACGACAAGTGTTTACATTCTATGAACCAGGGTCTTTGCTGGGGACCGAGGATGTCAAGATAAATGAGGCCTGAACCTTATCCTGATTGGCTGACAGTGGAAGCGCAGAGACAGACACAGGGGCAGGGACTGCAGTTAGAGAGGTCGGAACAAGGGTCGGAGATTTCAGTGAGTTAGAAAGAGCCAAGAGTTCTACTCTGAGGGACATGAGAGAAGTTTAAAAGAAAAAACAGCGTTCTCCAGGCCAATGAGGTGCGGGCAGGCCTGGCATATGAGGCATTTACAGAACCACGAAGGTGGAAGGTAATGGCTTGTGCTCTGAGAACTACCAGCAGCTCAGTATCGCCACGGCCTGAAGAGTGTGTGTGTGAGGGCACGTGTGGGAACACGGTACACAGGGGCTGGGCACTGTGCGAGGGCACGTGTGGGAACACGGTACACAGGTGCATTGGGGGCTGGGCACTGTGCGAGGGCACGTGTGGGAACACGGTACACAGGGGCTGGACACTGTGTGAGGGCACGTGTGGGAACACGGTACACAGGGGCTGGGCACTGTGCGAGGGCACGTGTGGGAACACGGTACACAGGGGCTGGGCACTGTGCGAGGGCACGTGTGGGAACACGGTACACAGGTGCATTGGGGGCTGGGCACTGTGCGAGGGCACGTGTGGGAACAC
>CAUYRH010106409.1:0-40328 GCA_963574655.1 Perodicticus potto
CCATCCATGTAAACACAAAAGAGGTAAAGTCTCCATCTTTCTTTAAGGCTCCATAGTATTCCATGGTATACATGTACCACAATTTATTAATCCATTCGTGGGTCAATGGGCACTTGGGCTTCTTCCATGACTTAGCAATTATGAATTGGGCTGCAATAAACATTCTGGTACAGATATCTTTATTGTGATGTAATTTTTGGTCTTCTGGGTATATACCTAATAAAGGAATTATAGGATCGAATGGCAGATCTATTTTTAGATCTCTAAGTATTCTCCAAACATCCTTCCAAAAGGAATATATTAGTTTGGATTCCCACCAGCAATGTACAAGTGTTCCCTTTTCTCCACATCCACATCGTTTTCAGGTATCCCTATGAGACGAATATTGGTTTTCTTCGAGTTATCTGAAAGCTGTTTGAGAGAATGATCCGTTTTTGCCTTCCATTTCTCTACCTCTTTGTAGGTTTGAGAGTGTTCGACAGCTTTGTCTTCCATGTCAAAAATCCCTTCTTCTGCTTGCTCCATTCTGTTACTGAGGGATTCTAATGTATTTCTCAGATCTTTGAGGGCTGCAACTTCTTGTCTCAATGTGTCAAAATCTTTGGTCATTTTGTCTTTGAATTCCTTGACTTCTTGAGACAATTTTTGAAAAGCTCCCAGAATTTCTAATTCCAATTTTTCCTCTATTTTATTGATCTTGTTTGAAATCCAAATTCTGAATTCAATTTCTGACATCTCAGCCATCTGTTTATGCATAGGATCATCATTTGTGTCCACCAAATTGTTCCTTGGGGGGGTTGATCTACTCTGGTTGTTCATGTTTCCAGAGCTTTTCTGCTGATTCTGCCCCATATTTATTTTTCACTGTTTGGTTGGGTGGTTGGGTTGGGGGTTCTAGGAGTAGTGATTGACCAGTCCTTCCTTTGCCTATAAGCTGGGACTGGTGTTTGTACCTTTTCCCCTAGAGTTTTGTCAACATGTACTTTGCTACTGCCTGTAAAAATGGGGGCCTTCTTGATGTGGTGGGATTAAGTGACTCTGTCTTATTTTCAGCTGGTCTCCGTCTTACCCTAGAGAATCGGTTACTCTGTGTTGGAATTTGAGCTGTGAAGAAATACCAGCAGTTAGGTCAACACACCCCCACAGCAATTCCACAACAATTGGAAAAGGAAAATCAAACCTTCCCACTACCACACACCCAGTGTACAATGTTGGAAAGTACTCGGGTGAGTGGCCCAGTTGAAGAGGTCCCAATCAATTGTCCCAGCCAGTACCAACCTCAAATCAAAGAGTTGAAAAGTCTCTGGCTACTAGATAGCAGGACTCTGTTGGCAGCTTTAGTATAACTCACTCCAGGGTTCCGTGAGCTCAGGAGGGCCCCCCCCAGCCAATAAATTAGCATGGGAAGGTTGATGCCTCCTTCCCCACCTTGCCTCTCTGTCACACCCAGTCTCTGGTAATCCTTCAGGGCGGTGATCCATTTCCCTCCAATGAGCAGATGCTCTAGAGGTTTGCGCCTGCCTAGGTCACACGGGGCTCTGTGGCTCCTCAGCTAGTCCACCAGTTATGTCAGTGTTGGCAGGGGTAAGGTGAGGCCTGACAACCTGGGTACTTGATAGGGGCTGGTGCGATTCACTCAGTTCCAGCCCTGTCCCTGATTGATGTAAAATAGACGAAAAAGCTGATAGAACAGAACAAGTTCACAGAATTTCTGCCCTGTGGAAGAGATGCTGGGCTGCTAATAGTCCTGACTCAGTCTGTGAGCTTCAGCCCTTTGTCTCAGCTGTCATCCCCTGAGGGCCAGGTGCGGCCTAAATTTAGCAAGGCTTTCTCAGCACTGCCGCTTGGTGCCTCAGGGGACTGCCTCTCCACTTCGACCACGTCTCGGCTCACTTTCCACTCACCGCTCCCGAGCCAGGAAAACAGCACAGACCAGTACAGCCCACATCCTGTCCACACCCCTCGATAAAGTGTCCAAGAATCTGGACTCCGTGGGGTCAGACCTCCAGACCTCAGGGTGAGAGTGGAGGGGAGTTCTGGGAGTTCCAACTTGCAGGTAGAGAATATATACAGTTTTTATACAGCTTTATGCCTGGCAGGAGAGTGCCACGGCACCCTAGTAGGGGAAGGAGGTCCAGTTTTTAGAGGGTCTCTCCCATGGGGTAGAGTGGGAGGACATCTGAACTTTGCTCGTTTGTTTGTATGGAGGTATGGAGTATACTGCGAGCCACTCTCATGGGGGAGGAGACTCCTGTCTGCTTGGTGATGTGCTCTCTACCTTTTATTCATATCCTTTGGGTAACAGGTCCCTCCAGCAGGGTTGATGTGCATTCTTTGACATTCTCTTTTGGCTCCGTTACAAACCGTTGGCTTTCTTGCTAAATTTCTGACCTTTAACTCTCCTTCTGGATGGGAGCGTCTGCAGAAAGCTGGCTACAGACCCCCATCTTGGCCCCTCCCCTTTTCCAGTTTCTTGAGATGTACCATTAAATTGTTAACTTCCTATCTTTCCATTCTCTTGAGGAATGCTTGCAGTGGTATAAATTTCCCTCTTAGGACTGCCTTCATGCTATCCCAGAGGTTCTGATAATTTATGTCTTTATTATTGATTTGTTCCAAAAATTTGGTAATTTCCTTGTTAATCTCATCTATGACCCAGATATCATTCAGCATAAGGTTATTTAGTTTCCATGTTTTTATATGGGTATGCAGATTCCTGTTGTTATGGAGTTGAACTTTTATTCGTAGATAGTTGAATAAGATGCAAGGAATAAATTCTATTCTTTTAAATTTCCTGAGGTTAGAATTGTGACCTAAGATGTGATTGATTTTGGAGTATGTTTCATGGGCTAATGAGAAGAATGTGCATTCAATTTTGTTAGGATGAAATGTTCTGTAGATGTCTGTAAAATCCAATTGTTGAATGGTTAAGTTTAAATCTAAAATTTCTTTGCTTAGCTTCTTTTTGGAGGATCTATTCAACACTGCTAAAGGAGTGTTAAAATGTCTGACTATTATGGTGCTGGAGGAAATCAAGTTGCTCATGTCTGTTAGAGTCTCTTTTATAAATTGAGATGAATTTTGGTTGGGTGCATAAATATTAATAATTGAACTCTCATCATGTTGAGTGTTACCCTTAACAAATATGAAGTGACTATCGTTATTATTCCTTACTTTTGTTAGTTTAAAGCCTATTGTATCTGCGAATAAAATTTCAATGCCTGCTTTTTTTTCTGATTTCCATTTACCTGAAACATAGATGACCATCCCTTCAACCTGAGACTATATTTATCTTTTAAAGAGATTCTTGTACACCACAGATATCTGACCTGAGTTTTTCTTTAATTTTGTTTTTTATTTTTTTGGGACTGAGTCTCACTTTATTGCCCTCGGTAGAATGCCGTGGTGTCACAGCTCACTGCAACCTCCAACTCCTGGGCTTAGGCGAGTCTCTTGCTTTAGCCTCCCAACTAGCTGGGACTACCGGCACCTGCCACAACACCCAGTATTTTTTTGTTGCATTTTGGCTGGGGCTGGGTTCGAACCTGCCATCCTTGGTTTATGAAGCTGGTGCCCTACCCACTGAGCAACAGGCACCACCCTGGCCTGAGTTTTTGTATCCAGTCAGCCAACCTGTGCCTCTTTAGAGGACAATTTAAGCCATTTACATTAATTGAGAATATTGAGAAGCCTGGTAGAATTTTGGGTATTGAGTTTTTCGAGTGTTTTCTTGGGTATTGAGTTTTTTGGAGGAGGATTGCACTACTCCTTATGGACAATAGGTCTAAGAATATCCTGGAGAGCTGGTTTAGTTATGGCAAATTTCTTCAACATGTGAATGTCGTTAAAGTATTTAATTTCTCCATCATAAATGAAACTCAGTTTAGCTGGATACAGGATGCTGGGTTGAAAGTTATTTTATTTTAGGAGATTAAAAGTTGATGACCACCCTCTTCTAGCTTGAAAGTTTTCAGCAGAGAGATCTGCACTCATTCTAATATTCTTCCCTTTCTAGGTTATGGTGTTCTTATGTCTGGCTGCTTGCAGAATTTTTTCCTTCATTTTAACTTTTGCGAAGTTAATCATAATGTGCCTAGGAGAAGTCTTATTTGAGTTAAGTCGTGCAGGGGGACTAAAACTGCTTTCTGAATTTCAGAATCTCTTGGTGTTTCTGGAAAGTTCTCCTTCATTATCTCATGAAGAAGAGCCTCTGTGCCTTTTGAAGCCACCTCATCCTGTTCAGGAATTCCTATAAGGCAAATATTACTTTTTTAAAAATTATCCCAGAGCTCTCTGAGAGAATGATCCATTTTTGCTGTCCACTTCTCTTCCTCTTTGAGACTTTGGGAGCATTCAAAGCTTTGTTTTCAATGTCACAATCCTTTCTTCTAATTCATTCTGTTATTGGGGGATTCTACCGTGTTTCTCAGGTCTTCAAGTGCTGCAAATTCTTGTCTCAATGTGTCAAAATCTTTGGTGATTTTATCTTTGAATTCATTGAATTCTTGAGATAACTTTTGAAATGCTCCTTGAATTTCTTTTCTTTTCTTTTTTTTTATTGAGTCATAGCTGTGTACAATAATTCAGTCAAGGAGTACAGTGTGGGGGCTTCACATATAATTGGAGATATTTTTATCAACCTGATTAATATAACATTCATGATATTTTCTCATTTACTATGTGAAAACAATTTTGATCCGTATTTAGAAGTTTTCTCCTGACCCTTCAAATATGCACTACAAGTGTGATCTCACCCTTTATCATCTCTCCCCCCACCCTCTCCCTCCCCTTCCCTCCCTCACCCCTTTCCCCATCTTATTGTGCAATAAGTGGATTGTAGCCTTCACTTGAAAGATATAAATTTGTAAATGTAAAAGCTACCACAAATTCAGTAGGGAAGGGAGAATAGGAAACACAAAAATCAAACACAAAGAATGAGGACAAGGGACATTTTCAACCCTTTTAATCAAGGTATGAATGCAGGTACTTTTTTTTTTTTTGCCATGTGTGAAAAAATTAACCTAGAGAATTGGCAGGATTAGGTAATGAGATAGATATTAAAAAAAAAAGAAAGAAAGAAAGAAAAGAAAAGAAAAATATAAAATAAAGTACTTTGTGTTAGGGAAAGGCAACCAGCGTGGAGACAGCCCCGGAATGGGCTCCTGAAGCCCAGTGTCTTTAACCATTTGGCAACTGGTTGAATGAGTGAAATCCTGGCTCAGGTTTGTTTGGGTACTAACAGTGGTGTTCCAGCCCTTTGGGGAGGTTCCTATTGTCTGCTGAGTTTCAATCTCCCATTTCAGAATCCCTGAGGATGAAAACTGTAGCTAGAATTGACTTTTTTAGTTCATGGAAGAAAAAAAGTCAAATATTGCACCAGGTTCTTCACTACAGGGAGAGTTATATAGCTTCCTGGAATCCAAGAGCGTGCTCAGAGGCAGTGCTCACTTGGGCTTTGTAACCATGGTTTTCTAAAGCTCAGCTGTTTAAAAATAGAATATTTATTTAAAAAAATAAAACATGACAAATAAGCCACTACTGCTTCTACTTGCAGGGAAAACTGCCTCTGGACTCCCAAAGCACAAGTCTGTGTAATCTGGTGAACAAGTCCTGCACATAACAAGGTCCCCTGGCACTTGCCGTCTGCCTCCCCCTGGTCCCAGGCTGACTCTCCAGGGTGCTCAGTGAGTAACACCCAGACACCCTGAGGGCTGCTCCTCAGAGAGCCTTTCTTGGCTTCAAATCTCCTCCTCCAGCTAGAGGGAATATATACTACCCAGAAAGCCTCAGGTAACTTTCCATTTGCCTCTATCCTCAGATTGACCCTGTGGTAGATAGAATGACCAATTTCAGATTACTTTTTTTCTTCATGGCCTTGATTTGTGAATATGTGCGACCAACGGGCCACATATCTGATCTCTACCTCCATTTTTCTCCCGAGCCAGAGATTTTCAGGGAGAGAAGTAAGTGAAATTTGGAAAAAAAGACAATGGTTAGCAGAGGGAGCCACATGAGGATAAAATACATGTGTGGGTTTTGTTGTTAAGGGGTGAATTCTGTTAACTGGAAAGGATCCTGGTGTTATGAAAAATTTTTCCTTGACTGACTATTAAACTTTAAAATCTCCTATTAATCTTAAGTAATTGGGATTTCCCAGGAATAAACAGTATCTTGACTAATGTGGTAAAGAAAAGAATGTGGCTCTACTGCTTACCAGCTATGCTCCCTGGTCTCATCCTTGTCTTCAGACAATTCATGGTCTACAGAGACACGATTTATAAAGCTTCATAAAAGATATTTACAGTTACTTACTATGGTACACACATCACAAACAACTTCCTCTGTCACGAAATGGTCTCTGACATTTAACACAAAATTTATTTTTTGCAACCCCATCTGATTTCCTTTCATACGCTCTGAGGAGCTAAAGTACAACTGTGCACCAATCCCTTATAAATACTTTTCTTTGGAGATTTCCTTTACAAAAAGTGGTGGATTTCTGAAAAGTAGATAAAATAAATTTAATTTTAACAGCACTAAAGAAGCTTACCTTTGAATTTTACCTGACCGTAAGTCATTTTGCAATGTAGCTCATTTGTTTTACATTCTGCAATATGTACTTTTGAGGCAACTCCATCATCCTATTACTGAATTTATTTTTTTAACAACTAACCTGTTACATAATTATATGTGGGTGATAATAGGGGAAAAGCTACTGGAAGAGTTGCACTGCCAGTGTATTTTATGTTACTAATGTGTGTTTTCTTCCATTGTTATAATGTTATTCCAATGCTAAAATTTAGCCTTATTATTTAGTTGTTTCTTGCTGTCACAGGCATAGATATCAGGAAAAAGGAGACAAAGGTTAAAAACATTCACATCTTGTGTTCTCTGAAGAAATCTCACTGTAGTGCTTCAGTATTCTGCTTCCTGCTGGGCAGGTTGTGTAAGGGAGGAATGACTTGTAATAATTCCATCAGTTCTTGTAGAAATATGTGTCCTACACTGGAGTGGTTGTGCTGGAGTCATAAAAAGAGGGAAGACATGGTCCCTGAGCAGCTGAGGAGGGGACAGCTCTACAGTGCAGTTTTATGTCCTTGGACTAACAAAAGGCATAGGGTCAGAAGACACTGGTTCCAGTCCTGGTTCAGTCCTTTGACACCTCCCTGTCTCTGAGTAATTCCCCAATCAGAGCTGATCCTCAGTTAATGTATCTGAAGATAAACAGTAATCTTTGTCCTCCCTGCTCCATTAGAAATTAAATAATATATGTGAATATGTTTTGTAATCACAAATGTACTATCAGGTGCTTGTAATAAAAGAAAAACACAGCAAAAAGTTGTATGCTACATATTTCTGCAAGAATATATAGACCTCAGAGAGAGAGGGAGGGAGAATAAGGAGGAATAAGATTTTCTAGAGGTCAGGGGCTTTCTTTGACTTTGAAAAATGAGTGGATCTTGGAAAAAAGAGTGTAAAGCAGAGCTGAGAGGAACAGTATCATCAAAGACAAAGATGAGAATGAGAATGTGATGTGGAAGTCATGGGAAAAAGAGCTCTACGCAAACCCAAGGAGCTCAGAAATTAGTAGGTATCTGCAAAGGCTGGAATTTTTGCATGACACCACTGAACTTGAATGCGTTCAATATATTTTTTAAATCCTAATATAAATATTATACTTAACAGTATAAAATACTTCTATCAACAATTCTATTATGATGTTACCATCACTACATCAATATAAAGATGAGGAAACTGGTCTTAGAGATGTTAAATCCTTACCCAAGATAAGTTAGCACATGATAGAACTAGGAAATGAGTTTACAACATTTGACTGCGAAAGCCATGTACTTTCTTCTTACTGAGAAAAGGAAAGTTTACCCACTCTCCTAAAAGAAATAAATATGAGTGTAAATATAAATAAGTCACAATCTAACAAAAAGAATTTCCCCAGCCTATTATTTGACAGAAATCAGCCATCAAGGTCACTTACATTATTTTTCCTTTCTTAGAAACCCTTTATGATCTAATGAAGAAGGAGAATCACACTTTGGTGACTGAGTTTATTTTTCAAGGTTTCTCCAGCTTCGGTGAGCACCAGTTCACCCTTTTTGTTGTGTTCCTTGCATTGTACCTATTCACTCTGGCAGGCAACATCATCATTGTGACCATCATTGGCCTTGATCGCCACCTCCACACCCCTATGTACTTCTTCCTCAGCATGCTGTCGGTTTCAGAAACTGTGTATACACTTGTCATTATACCAAGGATGCTCGTTAACCTCTTAGGCCTGAGTCAGCCAATTTCCTTGGCTGGCTGTGCCACCCAGATGTTCTTCTTCATTACTCTGGCCATCAACAACTGCTTCCTGCTCACAGCCATGGGATATGACCGCTATGTGGCTATTTGCAGCCCCTTGAGGTACTCAGTCATCATGAGCAAGAGGGTGTGCATCCAGCTGCTGTGGGGGGCCTGCAGCACTGGCCTGATTGTAGCGATGACACAGGTATCTGCTGTGTTCAGGCTGCCCTTCTGTACCACAAAGGTGGCCCATTTCTTCTGTGACATCCGACCAATGATGAAGCTCTCCTGCATTGACACCACCATCAATGAGATCATTACTTTGATCATTAGTGTCCTAGTGATCCTGATTCCCATGGGCTTGGTTTTCATCTCCTACATCCTCATCATCTCTGCCATACTCAAGATCGCCTCTGCTGAGGGCAGGAAGAAGGCCTTTGCCACCTGTGCCTCCCACCTCACTGTGGTCATTGTCCACTACGGCTGTGCCTCCATTGCCTACCTCAAGCCCAAGTCAGAGAACACCAGGGATCAGGACCAGCTGATCTCTGTGACCTACACTGTCATCACCCCTCTACTGAACCCTGTGGTGTACACCCTGAGGAACAAAGAGGTCAAAAATGCTCTGTGTAGGGCTGTAAGCCGAAAACTCTCCTGACAGGCCAGACTGATTTCGAATGAGGTCTTAAAAGATTTTCTGGACAAGAAAAAGTGGAAGAGTACCAAAGTTACCAGAGTCCAAATTCTGGAGATTAATGAGCAGTGGATGAGTGAGAGGAGGAGACAACAAAGGGACAACAACTTCAGCCACTTGAGAATGGGAGAAGGTTCTCTGGAGCACGAGCGAACCTGCATCTCACAGGAGAACAGGCCTGGTGTTCAACACAAATGCAGAAGAACTAGCTCAGTGGTGTTGGGAAGGAGATGAGCAGTCTGGGCCAAAATAAGATCAGGATGGCCAACAGCTAATGTGGAGAGGCTGCTCCTAGGCCAGGCTAAAGTAATAAATATATTCTACTTGAAATAACACCCTTTTGTGGACATGGTGTTTCCTCCTACCCATTTAGAACTACATAGATTCAACACCTAATTGAAGTCACTACTTTATAGTGAATTCAAGGTTTTTTGCATCTTAGACAACTTAAGTCAAAGGGATATCAGGGGAAGGAAGGGATGTCAGAGATAATAAGCATCTATAAAATTAGCTGTCCTGGATGTCTGGGTATTTTTCATGTAAGTTCCAGGTTGATCCTATGGGAAAATGGAAATATCTGTTTTCAGGATTATGTAAAAGAAATATTTTTGGAAAGTGATTGAAATCACTTGGTGATCTAACTAAAGAAGAAGGTAGCACCAAGTAATCACAGCAGCATTTATATTACAAGAATATTTAAAGGCTGTTGGTAATATTTTATGTTAATATCTGACCCATTAAAAAGAAACTAGGATTGCCTGTAGAGCCCCTTGTGGAGTGGATAGAAGCAACTAAGTAATGGGCATCAAAAGGGGGATCTATTGCAGGGATTAGTGAAGTGAGAAGACTGGGAAGGTTTGGAAGAGTAAGGAGAAGACAGACATCTGGGCACTCATTGACGCAACAAAATAAAATGTCTCACCAAACCGTCAATACTAATATTCCACAACCTCTATGATCTGAATAATTATCAGTTGTTGATGATTTCTGGAGAGTACCAAGCGGGATGATGGCACTCCTGCCAGGTCATGCAGGCTGGGTGATAAAGAAACAGTTTCCTGGTGAACCAGCCCCTCACCCCTAGGCAAGCCACATCCCCAGGGTCTAAAGATGCTGAGATCTATGCGGAATAATTTTCTGAAACATCACAAAAAGAAATGCATCTTCCTGGGCACAGTCCTTGGAGGAGTATTTATCCTGGGGAAATATGGACAAGAAAATCGGAGATATACAAGAAAGGAGCTGCAGAATACATTGCTCAAGCTATTTGGAAGGTAACCAAAGGACTTGCAATATGACAGTGCTATCCATGCTTCCAACACTGAGGGAGGTCTTAATGCAGTGATTTAATTCTGAGAGCCTCATAGCTCTGCTAAACAACAGGCCTCCAAACAAGCTAGGAATATGGCAGGATCTGAAGATAGTAAGTTTCACAAGAAGTATGGTAGCAGTGTACAGTCCTTGTACGCTGGTGGTTCTTTTGCGGGTCCAGTTAAACATCATTGGTAGATATATTTAACTGGATAATGCAGCAGTTGGCAAAAATGTACTACAATTCTTGCTCCTCCAGATGTCTAACAGCAGTATTTATCAAGTATTCAGCACCTCCTTGGAGATGGCCGGATGCAATTGGTCTCTGTCATTAAACAAGCTGTGCAGAAGATTTTAGGAAGTGTTTCTCTTAAATGTTCTTTATCCCTTTTGGACTTGGTACAAAAATTAAAAGAAATCAGAAATCTCTATGAGGAACATAAATCATCTTGTTGGATTAATAATGATGGGTCCAAATCTTTTTTATGCCATGAAATGATGCCAGATGAAGAAGCACCATTAGCAGTTCAGGTCTGTGGGCTTTCTGCTCAAGATATTACCACTATTCAACTCCTCAGTAAAATAAGAGACATGTTGGAAAGTCCAGATTTTAGGGCAGTTATGAATAATTGCTCGAACCGAGGCTTTAGTAGACTTCTAGAGAACATGACTGAGTTCTTTTCATCAACTGAACAGGACCTGCAATGAGGCAACTCCATAAATAGTCCTTCCAGTGTCAGCCTGCCTTTAGCTAAGATAATTCCGATAGTAAATGGACAGAGCCATTCGGTTTGCAGTGAAATCCCTAATCATTTTATTCAGGAGCTGTTGATGATGGAGCCAGTGAAAGACTTTGCTGCTAATGTGTATGAAGTTGTTCGTACCCCATAACAACTGGAGAAATGATTTTTTCTTCAATAAAAGCCACAGTGGGATTCATTTTCTTAAAAAAAAAAATACTGAAAAAATCAACTGTACATAGAGTAATAATTTGTTACCAAAATGCCTAATAAAAATATATTCTTTAAATAAATAAATAAATAAATAAATAAATAAATAAATAAATAAATATCACTTGTCATCTCCACTTCCAGCCGCTCCTTCTCCCTACCCTGTCATCCACCGCAATAGTCTGAAGTCCAGCATCAGGCGGAGTGGCTCAGGCAATTCCCCAGTGTACCCTCACGCCTTTCTGCAGCTGCTTGGCACCTAATAGAAACTCCTTCCTGCCACCCTCACTTCTCACTCCCATGGGACTCTCCGACTCATTTTGAAGCACTGACCTGAAGTATTTCCCTTTTTATAAAACCCCTAGTAAGTACCCATGAAGAAAAAAACAGTTCTTCTACTCTCGCACACTCCAGCCTCCAAACTCTTATGTTGATACGTACATGTACCACCACAGTGAACACTTTCTATGACATCTTTATGGATGAAGATGGGCTATGAGTGGCGTTGTAACCAGGCAAAGTCTTACCTGGGAAGATAATTAGCCCCACTGGTGAACATCTCACTTTCCCCAAAAGATGAGTTTTTCCACAGGTTACATTCTCCTTTATATTAATTTTAATCACTAGGGCTGTGTCTAAATATTTTAATTTCTCTGACAGCCCATTATGGTTCAGTCCTCCATAGATTTAACTGCATTTGGGGGGAATATTTATAAAGAAATGCAATGTGACCCAAAAAGAAATTGCCTCATATTTGCAATGGCCACTTTTACTTTTTACTCAGTAAACAAAAATACTTTATTATTATTTTCAACTGTAGCCTTAAAAATGCTGCCCTGTCCCTTCAACCTTATCTGTAACAGAGAAACTATATTTGAAAACTTAGCTACTTAAAATGTTAGGTAGCAGCTTTTAGAGATCAGAAGAATGAAGTGAAAAGAACATAAAATTGAAAGAAAAAGATTCCAATATAATTCCTGGCTGTACTTTTCAATGACCACATGTATTTGAATGAACAATTTAATTTCTCTGCACCTCAGTTTTCCCAACTTTAAAACTAATATTCAAAGGTTCTTGTCAAATGCATGAGATTAATTAATATAAAAATCTTTTGGAAATGAGAAAACAGAGTCAAATATTCTTTATTCTTGTTGGAATAAGAAAATAGCTGCACTCCCCCCAAAACGAATCTTTCCTTAATGTGCAAAATGGGGTTACCAATCCTTGTTCTGTTGTTTTGTGTTGGGCCCCCACAACCACACATGATAAACACGCTAGAAATTGCTGTGATAACTACAGGAAGTGATAAAAAAGACAATGTGGTTTACCATTATCGTAATTATTGTTACCTAATATAATCTCTATGTTTTTGCCTTCCCAAGTTTTACTTACCATTCTACATTATTTTACTAATTATTATCTGACTTTTACCTTCCTCCCATATACTCTTAAATTCTAACTGCTATTGTGTCGTTCAATTATGTCTGAAGTTCATACTATTTTGGTCCCTTATAAAAGAAAATTTCCAAAACTTTTCATTATTATCTTTTGTTAGCAATTCGGCATGACTTCTTCTTTGTCTTCTTCAAATTGAGCACCTTCTATCTTTCTATTTCTAGTTCAGTGAATTTTAATCTCCTTATTGTGGCCATGGCTCCAAATACAAAGGAGTTGTTATGATATAATCTGGTAGGTTACAACATAATCTGTCTGTGTGGGTATTCATATGCGCACAGGCACAATATAAAATGGAACATTCACTAAGCAGAACTTGGCATTACCACATTAAATGCATTCTGATGTTTTCCATTCTAGTCTATTTTGTTCTATTCCATTTTCTTTAAATAATGTTAATTAATAGAAATGCATCTACATTTTGCTCAAATACCTGATGGTTGAAAGTTAAAATCTGTATTCAACTAAAGTCAGTGCTGAAGCCCAGTATCTGCAGATTGTACTTCCAGGATACTAAAATAAATTAAAATCTTAGTTTAAAACATTAGAATTTAATTATTATACATTTAGGTAATCATATTTACACTTTGACATTTTAGAGGAGGGACACTAAGTCTCCATTGTCAGCTTCTCCACTGTTGCAGCAGCTACCAAAACATATTCATGATACTAATTCAATACTCAGTTTTCAACTGAGAAACTGAGTTGGTGCAGACATCACATATTTTAGGGAAAATTCCCAGTTTTTCTCTAATACTTTCTTCCTTTCATCATATTCTTTATTAGGTAAAGATTAAAGATAATTTATCCTGGATATTTCCCTATATTATTTGGTGGCAAATTGAAATTATGCTACAAATTCATCTATAAAAGTTGTGAAAATGCATGGCTTAAAAGGAACTAAGAAGCTAAAAATTAACACAGTGCTTAAAAGTTATTTAATATTACCAATTTTAAATCTTATAAATATTTATTCATTTTACAAGGATATAATGTTCTTTCTAATGCTAACTAATAATCAACACATTATCTCCTACCATTTCTATAAAGCATTCATTTATTTTCCTATTGATTTAATAATATAACTATTTAAGCTGGGAGTGGTTACTCATGCCTATAATACTAGCACTTTGAGAGGCTAAGTTGGGTGCATTGCTTGAGCTCAGGAGTTTGAGACCAGCCAAGCAAAGTGAGACATCATCTCTACTGAAAATAGAAAAACTAGCCAGGCATTGTGGTGGGCATCTATAGTCCCAGCTACTCAGGAGGCTGAGGCAGGAAGATCACTTGAGCCCAGGAGTTTGAGGTTGCTGTCAGCTATGACGCCAGGGCACTCTACCCAGGGCAACAGAATGAGAGACTCTGTTTCAAAAAAAAAACAGAAAAATGTTTAGGTTTGTCCAGAAAATTAACAACTCTCACAATCATATATTATTCTTACATTTTGTCCCTTTAAAGCTAATTCAGTCACAAACAGAATGACTAACTTCATTTGAAAATGAATATCCAAATTTCAAAAAAATCTAAATGACTTGATTTTTTCTGATAGCTGATGCTGTTTGACAGAACAGAACTAATAACTTACATTATCACATGATCATTGTTCATCAAAAAATTTAAGAATGCAAAAAAGTGGCACAGAAGGTTTTCATCCATTGACTTTAAAGGCTAAAGCGCAAGTTGTAATCAAATAGAAAAATTTGACAAAATATCAGAAGCAAATTAACTTCAGTGTATCCGTAGTGTGACCCACCAACCTCAGGGAAAACACAGGGAGATGCGGATGTGGAAGCTGTAAGCAAATGTTGCACGTGTGAGCAATTCATTGCATTCATGGAAATGGTAAGGGAGCAGATGAGAAGGTCACCTCTTCTTTCATGTTTTTGTTCTGAAATGATGGCACCTCAATCAGTATTTTTCTGATTCAAAAGCAATACACGCATTGAGAAAAAAATCATAAAATTATAAAGAAGAAAATAGAAACTTTGTTTTTAGATGTTGACTTGAGGTGTTGAGGTCTTATCTAAAAATTCCCAGCCTAATGTCATGGAGCTCTCTATGTTTTCAAGCTATTATATAGTTTTGGAGTCTTACACTTAAGTGTTTGAACTGTTCTGAGTTTTTTTTTTTTTTGCATAATAAGAGATGGGGGTCCAATTTCATTCTTCTGCATGTGAATATCTAATTTTCCCAACACCATTTATTGAAGAGACTGTGCTTCCCCCATTGTATTCTCTTAGTCTCTTTGTTAAAATCATTTGGCTGTAATTTCATGGATTTATTCCTGGGTTCTCTATTCTGTTCCATTTATTCATATGTTTATTTTTCTGCTTTACATGGACTGTCATCACCATGCTGTTTTGGTCACTATAGCTTTGTGGTATATTTTGAGGTGGGAGGCACACATGGCAAAGGCCTTCCTCCAACCCTCAGCTGATGCAATCTTTAGGATGCAAATGATGAGGACATAAGTAATGAAGGCCAGGTCCATAGGTAGACGACGCAGACACTGACAACAAAGTTGATGATCTCATGGACAGTGGTGCCTGTGCAGGGTAGCTTTAGCAGGGGTTTCACATCACAGAAGAAGTGGGAGATGACAGGCATCACAGAAGGTCTGGCCAAATACAGATGTTAACTGGACAATGGCCATGTCCAGGCTTATTCCCAATGACCCACATGACAAAAAAGACAGGTTCTCTTACCCACAATGACTGAATACCATAGGGGGTTGCAGGCAGTCACACAGAAATCACAGGAAGAAGTTACTGATGACAAAATTGAGACAGAAGAAGAGCTGAGTGGCACAGTTGTGGGAGGCAATGGGCTGGAGAGGATTCATGAGACCAGAAAGCATATGGGGAATGATGGCCACAGTGTCACAGGTTTCATAGGCAGACAACATACTCAGGAAGAAGTATATGGAGATATGGACATGACAGTCCTTGAAAATGATAGTTTGATGGTATTTCCAAATAGTTGGCAAACTTGCGTACAAAGTTGGAAAGACAAAAAAGAAGACAAAGTAAGTCTGTGCTATCATCCAAAGCTGGAGAAATCTTCAAAGAGGAGGTTGGTCACAGTAGTGGACTTTGACCTCAGCAGTGAGGAATGTCTGAATCTGATAGAAATGCACAGAGGAAAGAGAGGGCTGAGGCTGCAGCTATGCAGCCGACCGCACACTGCTGTGAGCCACCCCTTGGGCTTGTGGATCTCTCGAATAATGTCCCAAGTACAGAGGTCATCAGTGCTCTTTGCTCAGCATCTTTGAGGAATACATTTTTAAATTTCTCATGATTTACTGGATCAACTGCAGGGATAAGAAGGAGGGAAACTTTCAACATAAAGTGAATAGTAACATTATGAAAACAACTGCCCTACTTGATCATTAAAAAGGGGGTTCAGGCCAAAGAGGGAGCAGGTATTGAGTGGGTCTGTCAAGTCAGCCTCCTGTGGGCTCATCCTTGATATGGGCCTTTGATGACACACTGAGGATCCAGAGATCACGAAGGATGATAAATGCCTGGGATTGATCCATTAGTCTATACCAGCATGAGGTTTCATCATGGAATGCCCTCGGAAGAACCCAGATGGAGAGATCCAAAAAAGTCCTGGGCATCCTTTACCTTAGCCTTGCTCCTTTGTGTAGGGAATGTGACTAGTGCAAGGCCAGGCTGTGGGGGAGGATACCAACCCTGGCCATGTTTTCAAAAATAAAGGGAAATGTTTTGGCCTTTTATTCCAGTTGTGCCTTCACAAACAATTCTACAGTGTAAAACTTTGTTAAATGTGTCCTTTCACACATACGTGAATATCAGGAAGTGAAAATGCACAGTCCGAGGCCATGAGCTTCTGCAACTTTGCTGGAGTACCATGTTTTTCTCTATTATAACACAATGTCTCACACAGGATGCGTCAAAATACAATTTCACATTGTTACGCCTCAGAGAGAAAATAGAGTGTAATTGGAAGCAGTAGGACACGGTGATTAAAAGCATGGATTCTAGTGACACACTGCCCAGGACCAAGGCCTGTTTTCTCCAATTTCTAACTATGCAGTCATGACAAGTTATGTAACTATTCTGGGGCTCAATTTCTTTATCTCTGAAATGGGCTTACTGATAACATCCCAATTATAGAATTTTTATGAAGATTAGATGAGTTAACATATCAAAAAGACTTAAGAAACGTATCTGGCACCCAGTGAATGCTATACAATAAACTCTAAGCGTATATAAAATTACCTGAAGCTTCCCAAGAGCAGAGGTATTAATGGTAAAGTGTTGAACAAGGAAGACTTCAAATGGTCATTTTAGAGAGAGAATCAGAAGCTAAAGACAAAGGACAATAATTATAGGAAGTTTGCACAAATATAATCAATTTTATAATTTATTCAATATGATTATGCAATCAGATTCTATATTTCTCTGTGATATGAGTAATGAAATTTATAGCTTGAGAAGAGAAGAATCCCAAAGAAGGAAATCAATTTATTTTATTTACTTATCAACTATTTCTTGTTTCCTGACTGTATGTTAAGGTCCATGGATGCCACGATTAGTAAGTACTAGTTGCTCAATAATTATTTATTTAATGGACAATGGATAAGGAAGAGCTCTTGATGGTAAAAAAAAAAAAACAAAAAAACAACTCACAACAGCATAGGAAGAGAAAGGGAAAGGGGTGCTATGATGGGTACAAGTACAGAAAAAACAAAGAAGGTCACCTACCTCAGTCTTGAGACCAGAGAATGCTATAAAGGAGGGATTATGCAAGGTGGTTAAGGAAGGTAAATGACACCTGTGTCACAGGGACATGAAGGTAGGGGGTCAGCATTTTAAGACCTGGAGGAAGCAGCTTGAGAATGTTCCATGGTTAAGAACAGAAGCTTTGGAAGAATAAGGCCCTACTATTTCATTCTTATTTCACTGTGGGCAATATCTGACCCTGTCTGCAACAAACTTTCCTCATCTGTAAAACAAATAATATTACTACTTAACTTGTAAGTATATTGTGAGGCTTGGATGAATTGATGCATAAATCATGAGCAGAGTGACTGACACAGCAACATCTCAGGAAATGTTGGCCATGACTGTTACTGTCATGTTAAGGAAGATCACATCCTGCGTAAGGAGCAGAGTGCTTCTGAATGGGTCTGGGGCTGAGTGGTTCACAGCAACTTTGAAAAGGCCAAGTCCTTGGGAACGGCTATAAGGAACTAAGAGAAACCCAGCTGTGACCCTGGATTTGAAAAGTGCCTTGGTATGTGGGATTTTTCCAAAATACAAATGTTGAATTTGATTGAACTCAATATGTCATTATGTACTTCCTAGTATTGTGAGAGTTGAATGAGTCCCTATTAGCTCTGCTCACACCATTCCAAACTGTATTGAAACAAATCACAGTCTTTCTCTGCTTCTGCCACTGCAGACTTCAGTGTCTCCTCTTATCAGGCTCCTTGCACATGGGAGCCCTTGTCACTCTCACCAGGGCACTCCCAGCTCTCCTCTCAGCCTCCCCTGGTAGCACAAATGAGAAGTTCACCACACCTCATGCAGGTGACCAAGGCTTTGCATGCGGGTTTCTGCTTTTGTTTTTACTGCTCCCTAACTAAACTCGTCTGCTTTTTTTTTTTTTTAATAAAAAACTTTATAGGCTTATATACTTAGGAACAGTCCATGTGGCTTCAAATTCTACTTTCTTTTCCATTTGTAACTCAGAATACTTTGCGCTTTGAGCATGTTCCATGTGCTCTCTTTCTAATGCAGTATCTTGCCAATCCTCACTGAAACTTACCTGTCTTTTCCTGACAGATGCAGAGATTCCCACCACGGACTTCACAATTTCCCAATCTTGGAGGAGTTTATACTCGTACATTTCCATCAAGATAAATCACCATTCTGAGGCTGATCCCACTCGTGGGCAAAGAGCAAGGTCCTTCCTCCCGCTCTGAGCAACATGGTGATTCTGCTCTGGCAGAGAGTGGGGGAACCTGAGAGCTGCTGTGTCTAGGGCATGGGCGCCGTCTCTGAACTGTAGTCAATGACAACACCCTCTGCTCTGTTTGGGACCCAGGGGGTTGTCCTGCCACTACTACCAAAACTTGTTGGTCTGCCTGCCTGACGGCTGCCACAAGAACAAACTACCATTGTTGCTGGGCGAGGTTGAGGTTAGCAGTACTCTTCCGAAGCTGCCTGTCCCTTTTGGGTAAAGCCTACCCTACCCAGAGACAACCCCCAGCACAACTGTACCTCCCTTGCCACAGACTTTTAACCATAGCCCATAGCCAGGCTGGTTGCCCTACATGGTGGGCTCAGCTGTCTCCCCCACCTCTGCTGCAGCTGGGCAGGGTGGGGGCAGGGAATCTGAGTGCTTTTTGCCCTAGAAGGACAGAGAACACTGTCAGTGCTGAGAGAAGGAGGTGCAAGTGGCTTGTGTGTTCAACAGTGGCCTGGCTCTGCTAACTTCATCAAGAGGATTCACATCCCTGTTGCATCTACCCTTCTCCTGCCCAAATTCTTCCAGACCAAGAGATCACCTACCTGTTACTACCACATCCAGCACCTGAACTCAGAGAAACTTGAGGGCAGGTTTGCCAGCCTGTCTTGGTTTTGTCCCCTTGGACTCAAGCATGCCATCTAAGAGCCTAGGGACTGGGCTGGTCCAACCAAATTGCCAGCAACACCACAGTGCAAACTTACATACATGAGCCAAAAGGAAGTGCACCTCTCCCTCTCCACCCTGAGCGGCAAAGTCCCAGGTAGAAGGCAACATGTGAACCACAAAGCTCTCATTCTGAGATGAATGAAAAGGTTCTGGATAAAAAGGAACCAGCTAAAGAACACAGACAAGATGGAAAAACAGATTGTTTCACAGAGGATCACACTAAGCTCTCTAGCAATGAATTCCAAGCCAAAGGAAATTCCCAAATGTCATATGTGGAATTCAAAATACGGACCACAAGCAAGCTTAGTGGGATCCTTGAGTAAGTTGAAAACCATTGAAAGAAACCAGAAAAATAATTCAAGGCATGAATGAAAAATTTACTAAAAAGATAGATAATTTTTGTTTAAATTATAGAACTTCTGGGACTGAAAGGGTCATTTTGGGAATTTCAAAATATAGTGGAAAGTTTTAACAACAGACTAGACTACACAGAAGAAAGAATTTAAGAGCTTAAAAATAAGGCTTTTGAATTAACCCTGTCAATCAAAAACAAAGAAAAAAAATCAAGAAAAATGAACCAAATCTCTGAGAAACATGGAATTATGTAAAGGATCAAACATGAGAATTGTAGAAATTGCTGAGGGAGAAGGGGAAAAAGGCAAAAAGCATAGAAAACCTATTTGAGGGAATAATGAAGGAAAACATTCCTAGTCTGGCTGGAGATTTAGACATTTAGACACAAGAAGGTCAAAAAGTCCTGGAAGATTTGTTTCAAGTAAGGATGAATCACAGACAGGCACCATCAGACTGGCCTATGTTAAAGTGTATGTTAAAAGCCTTTAAGCTGTCAGATGATCGCATCAAGTATATCACAAAACAAAGACTAACAGCTGACTTCTCAACTAAAACCTTATAGGCAAGAAGGGCTGGGGGTCCCATTTTAGTCTTCTTAAACAGAATAACTGTCCACCAAAATTTATGCTGCAAAATTAAGCTTCGTAAGAGGAAGAGATAGCAAGTCTTCTCCAGGGAACTTGTCACCATTAGACCTTTCCTACGGGAAATGCTTAGAGGTGCTCTAAACATGAAAAAGAATGCTCAATACTAACCAGTGTGAACACATTCAAAAGTAAAAACTCTAGCTTGGCACCCATAGCTCGGTGATTAGGGTACCACCAGCCACATACACTGGTTCAAACCCAGCCAGCTTGCTAAAACAACAATGACAACTACAACAAAAAAATAGCCATGCATCATGGTGGGCACCCATAGTCCCAGCTACTTGGGAGGCTGAGACAAGAGAATCACTTAAACTCAAGAGTCTGAGGTTGCTGCAAGCTGAGACGCCACAGCACTCTACCAAGGGCAACATAGTGAGACTCTGTCTCAAAAGAAAAAAAAAAAGCAAAAACTCACAGCTCATGTAAAACATAAGATAAAATATAAAGCATCTGGTAACAATCAATATTGACTGGAACTGTATCTTTTACCAATGTCAACATTAAATGTAAATAGTCTAAATGCCTCACTTAAGAAGGTATACTTTACAATTCCTCCATGTAACAAAAAAAACTACATAGTACCCTCTAAATCCATTAAAATACATACATTTTTAAAAGATAACCATTTATCTTCACATTTATTATCTATCTCTAATCTATCAATGATAACAATGAATCTTCATTATTTTAATGGTTCAAATGTTAGTGGTACAGAGTTTTCAAATTCTGGAAACCAAAACTACATTATTTTTTTTCTTTAAACAGAAAATTGTCTATGTAGCATTTTATAGAACACATCTCCCTTCTAAAAGTCATGCTACTTTTCTCCCATAAGCAGTGCTCAATGCTTCTACATTTTATTGTAGAGGCCAGTGTTTACCCTCCCACTGCCACACCATATATTTTCTTTCTCTTTTGGCTTTTTCTATACTGTTTGAGCAGACCATGACAATTCTCCTTGGACCTCTTGCATTTTTCACATCTGCAAACATAGGCACTAATTGGCTTTGTCCCAGATGATTATTTCAAAGATATTTGTATAGTGAACAGCCTTGGAAGACAGAGATAGTGCCTTCAGCTGGACCAAATGGAAAGCCTATTTACTGCTAAACTTAATAAGAATAGTGTCTTCCAGTGGAGCATGGAATAGGCAGGCTTACTGCATGTTTTAACAGATTTGGGGTCCCTCCTTCAGGCTCCAGGGTTCCGCTGTTCTAATGCAACTCACTGCAAGGTAAATGACCTTCCCACAGTCAAGTAAAATACTAGGGATTTACAATTTCCAGAGGGATTCACAAGGTGGCTGGAAAGTGCCATGGAGACAAAAGGATTAAGAAAAATTCCTTTTACCAAGCAGAAAGACTTCCCCAGTCTCCTTTCCCTCCTTGACTCCCACCATCTGGGCAACAGGTTTACAGCCACTAGAAGATAAACAGAGGAATCCTTCTGAGGAAATGAAGTCCCTCCAAGGAATACACCTGTAGATACTGATAATCTGTGTGCTCCACAATGAAAACTACTTGCCACTTCTTCATGGCTCTCTCTGTACAGACACACATCCAGAACTCCTGGTTGGCTTATTAGAGCTTTGTTCTTAGACATGAATGGACAGCCAAGGGGTCAAGGGGGCCTCTAACATGGAAGCCCACACTGGAACAAAAAAAACAAACAAGCAAAAATCAAATTATAAAAAAAGAGAGATAATGCACTAAGAAGATAATTTTTAAAAACATATATGGTATGTACCTATACATATTTAATATCTTCAAAGAGATAAAAAGAAACAAAGTGTTCATGAAATGAAAGCATCTTCTAAAAAGAGAAAAGTTTGGAATATAAGGGAATTTCTTCCATTAATAAATTCACAAATTAAAAGAAAAACAAAAAGAAAGTTAGAAAAATAAGAAACAGAATACACAATGGGATGAATAGAAGTGTCATGTACAGCTCATATGAGTGTCAGAACAAGTAATAGAGAAAATAGAGAAGAAACAACATCAAATAAAACAATATTTCCAAACTGAAGACTATAACGTTTCAGATTGAGTGACTGGCATAGCAAGAAAGAAAATAAAAAAGAAACACTAATGGAAGGGCATCATCTTATGAGATCAGAACTCTAGGTATAAAGGAGAATGTTAAAAGTTTCCAGATAAAGGGAGAAAAACACAGCATACTCAAAAGACTGAGATTTCCAATGAACTTAGACTTTTTAACAACTACACTAGAAGTTAGAAAACAATGAAGCAATGCAATTGGAATTGCAAGGGAAAATTATTTCTAAGCTAAATTAACACTTCCAACAGACTATTCACAACATGTGTAAATAATAATAAATATTTTTTTAGAGAAGTACCATGTCAAGGAATTTACATCCCATGTTCTTGTTTTCAGGAAGTCGTTGAAAGGGTACGCCATCAAAATGAAGCATCCAGGAATTAAGGAAACTGACAGAGGTGGGAGAGAAATGAATCTCACAATGCCAATGAAGCAAAGCCCTTTGGGAGTCCTGGAGAACAACCCTAGGACTCAATGGAAGGAAAGAAATGACCTGGGAATGGCGGTCTTGAGACAAAAAGAAACTAAATAGCTAGTAAGCTACAGTAAGTTTATAAATATGACTTGAGGAGATTACCTAATATGTTTGACCATATCTAATCCCTCATAGAGAAAAGGTTTCATAGTTTTGGTGAAAACTGAAGATTGATTAATTATAGATACTTGAAAATGAAACAAATAAAAGAGTTCAATTCAAAAATATAGCAAGAAAAAACATCACAGGAAGAGATGTACACTTATAGTAAGCTGTATGGCTCAGTTGTGAATAATATTTGCATATGATAATGTATGTTCTGAAAATTGAATTTTTACTGAGAGAATGACAGGAGGTGAAGTATGTGAGTGTGTTTGTGTTCAAGTGCACACAGATGGTGTTATAAAGGAACTAGGAAATCAAATGATAATGCCTAACATTTAGGAAGCAAGAAATATCATTATATGCATATTGCATATGATCAAGCAGAAACAGGGAGGTGTGTCGCCTGAAAAACATGTAAAGGAGCTGAAAGTGGGTGCTTCAAAGAAGCCAGAGTCATGAATAAATAGAGAACAATTTTTTTTTTTTTTTTTGCAGTTTTTGGCTAGAGCTGGGTTTGAACCCACCACCTCTGGCATATGGGGCTGGCGCTCTACTCCTTTGAGCCACAGGCACTACCCAATAGAGAACTAATTACTTAAAGCAATGCACTGCTTTTCCTTTTACATTTTTAATTCTACACTTGAATTATTTGTCCAAAACTTAAATTAAATTGCAACATCTAAGGATGACTACTGGAGAAAGAAAATGTTGGGTATATAACTTTCCAGCCAGAAATTGAAAACAAATAAAAAATTAATCAATAAAACAAAAGGCTGGCTGGCTAAGAAACAAATAGAAATTAGGAAATTTTAGGAAAAGGAAAACATAAAATATGATGACACCAACATTCAGCAATTTATTTATTTACAATAAATGTGAATGAATTAAGCTGATTCATTGAGGCTCAAAGGCTCTCAGAATTGAGTCTTAATAATCTTATTCTTCATTATTTAAAAGACATATTAAAATGATATCAAAACAAAGAGGTTGAAAATTGTATTCAGGCAAAAACAGACCAAAAAAAAGTTGATGACATACTACTAATATTAGTTGAAATCTTATTTAAAGTGAAACTACTGAGACACTTATAATGTTGATAAACAAAATAATTCAACAGAAAGATATTCTACTCATGAATTTGTAATGTCCTAACAGCATAATTTCAAAATGTTATTATGCAAAAACTGATAAAACTATCAGAAAAAACTGACACACTCAGCATAGTATTAGTATTACTAGTTTTCTTAGAATCTGACAAAATAAGTAGTGGGTTCATGGGACTTAAAACAGTTATAGTGGCAAATAAGAAGAGTAATCTAAAACTCAAATCTTAATACAGAGAATGTTCACTCTTTGGATCCCCAAATATCCCTTAACATTGATATTATACAGATATTTTTCAAGGACCACAATGAAATAAACTAAGAAATCAACAAAAAATAAAAGGAGCCAAACCCTCTTACATCACCTTTCTTTGTAAGATCTGAATATTTTCTTAATAAACATCTATACAGGCGGTCCATAAAGTTTGTGTGCAATTTAAAATAGTTTAATATTCTATGAACTTTATGGACACGTATATCGTTTATTTCGTGTTAGCCATCATTCCAAGCATTTTAAAATATTTACTAAATCTTTATAGCAATTGTTTAAGGCAGATGATATTATTTCTCACATTTAATAAATAAAGAAATTGAGCCACAGAAAGATTGAGCAATTTGTCCAAGGTTATACAGCTAGTGAGCGGCTACAAACCCAGGAACCCTACTCCACAGTCATGAGTTTTTGACCCTTGTATTAAGCTTATTCTCTTAATATTAGCATCCAAATAAACTATGAGTTAAGTGAGAAGTAAAAATGAAAATTAAATTTTAAAAAAGGAAAATTAAAAATCTATAGTACTACACTTTAACAAAAGTACTAAATGTCAAAACTAATGACTTACACCCAAGGCAGTTCTCAGTTAGAACTTGTAGCTTCTTATATTTACTGGAAAATAATAAATGAATATTTTAATTCAAAAAGTGTGTAAAAGAATCACAATAAGCCCAAAGAAAGTAGAAGCCAACAATAATGAAAGAGAAATTAATTGAAAACTAAAATAATCAAAATTTATTACCATTATCTTATTATATTATTTTGTTTTTTTATTTCAGATTATTGCGAGGGTACAAACAATCAGGTCACAATTTTTAAGTTTTTTACATAGATTCCCTCTTGTAGTTGTATCCCACACCCAAAAGGTGTGCCATACATCCCTACCTTGTTTCCTTTAAGAATGAAAAATCAAGTATCCAATGTACTTAATTTTATCATGAAGTCAAAATGTTATTTTTAAAAATTTTGGATTTTTGAAGAGATTAATTTATAAAGAAAACCCCTAATAACCATGATCAGGAAAAATCAAAGAGACACACTCAACAACATCGGGTAGGAAAAAAGAATATCAGGACAGATATAAATGATCAAAATACCTACAAAAGCATACCTTGAATAATTTTTTACTAATTTACTTTTAAGAGTATATGAAATGAGCAAACTTAGACAAAACAATATGTATTACTATAATTAGACATGGAAGAATATGAGAATAATAAAAAAGAAATGATAGAAATGATAGTTGTGAAAAAAAAAAAACGTACTCTTTACAAAACAAATGAACAAACCAAAACACCCCAGAAACTTAAAGACAAAAAAGATATCAGTTGGGTTCAGAGAATAGAGAGATGTAAAACTTCCCCAGCATGTAAGGAGGTTACCAATTGCAAACCTTTGGTACCAAAAGCAGAGTATGAAAAGTTCATAACCACTCAATAATCCATAGATGGAAAAATAGTATAAATAGTAAACTTAAAAAGACCAAGTAGGGTTTACCTTAAAAACATATGAAGAAGCCAGCATTTTAAAAATCTATTAACATAATAACTAAAGAATACAAACCATTTGATTATATCAATGGATCCAGAACAGGAAATAGCTGCAATTTTAACAGACCATTCATTTGATAAACTTGCAAGCAAACCAGGAATAGAAGCAAACTTCCTTATTCTGGTAAAGAGTATCTGCCAGAGATCTACAGCAAGCATCAAATTTAGTGGTGAATGAAGCATGAGAAGCATTTAAATTAAAATCTGAAGAAAGGCAATAATGTCTTTTTAACTGTTGGTATTCCATATTATATATTATAACCAAATGTAATACATCAAGAGAAATAAATAAGAGATATGAAAATCAAAACAGAAAAGACAAAACTGTCAAAATGTGCAGAAGATGTAATCATCACTGTATTTTCTCCCTTTTCAGAAAAAAAAAAACCTCTCTTCAGTCTAGATTTTTTCAGTCTTTCTCACTTAAACCCATTTTATTATAAATAAACAGTAAGAATTGTGTATGTTAAAAAACAGTCATTTTCCTGCTCATAATCTCAGTATTAGGATTTCCTGTCCTTTCTCATGAATTTCAACTGCATTCTATTTCTACATATTGAAATAGTGCTACCAGAAAAACTGTGAAGATGGAACATGGACAGAAAAAGGCCCAGGATTAACTGATGATCTCCATGTTAAGACCTCTGCCCAGCCTTAAGCCTTCCTTTCCCTGCTCCCTCAACCATTTCAAACAGCTCTAATGAGATCACGCATTGGTTGTTCTCAAGAAGTGGTAAAGAAACTATAAATTGATCTCTTCATTGTAGAACTCTACATCTTAATAGCTTATCAGCTCAAATATTTCCAGTTTCCCTTGGGTAAATATTTGAGGGCCTTCGAGGAGACTGTGTGGGATTGAACTGAATGCCTGAAAGTGATGCCATTCTTGTCAGTCAGGCTTCCACAGCTTGTCAAAGATACCACAATAAACTGTCTCATTTTAAAGTATTCATTTCTCAGTAGGCTGGTACTTAGAAAGGGAACTGTTCATAAACTGGGCACCAGAACTAGACATTACTGAGAATTAGTGAAGAGGCCAAACCCCCGAAGGACCTGGTGGACTTGGTGACTGATGCTCTCCCCACTTTCTGAGAGGCCCACCTTGGGCTCACAGTATGAGAAGGAAACAGGGCTGAGTGGACATACTGGGTGGGAGAAAGATGGGGCCAAAGCAGTGAAGACCTCCTTCTGGGCTTCCTCTAGGGGAAAGTTCTCAGCTCTTCCCAGGTAATACACAGAGGTGTCCAGATACAGTAGAGCTGGCAGAACCGGGTGTCTGTACAGATGCGATATTCTATTTACCTGGCATGTGAGCGATATTCAATGAGTATTTGTTGAAGGAATCAATAAATGCATAGCCACAGTGCTTATAACATCCATACTGAAGGGATCTCTGAGGTAGAACCTTCAGCTCTCAGGACAGAGAGACCCAGGATTGTGGGGACTTGCCTAGTGCAGCTGCGTCCTTACAAATGATTGGGTTCTGAGGCCCACTCCATAATGGTGGTCATGAGACAAGAGACCCCCTCTACCCACTGAGCAGGGCAGGGCCATGTCCTGACACAAAGGCTCTGTTCCTTCGGGAAAAGCCACATTGTCTAAGTACTATCTATGGGACTGGGTTGAAGAGCCACTTTTATAATGAGATCCCCAGACATCATGGTGTTTGGATTTTGCTACTGTTGCCTTGGAGAGAGTCACTGTGGTTTGGAGGAGAGGGAATCCAGAGTACTGGGGCACAGGAGAATGGTCTTCTCTGAAAACCTGCAGCCGCAGCCCAGACATAAAGAGACAGGGCAACAGGGAGGTATGGGAGAGCCTGGCCTTGCTTTCTGCGTCACTCCCAGATCTGATCAATCAGGGAGAGAAAATTACTTAAAGAAGCTGGTGGGTGCTTATGTTTTCCTTCTAGTCCTCTCCTTCAGAAGATTCTTTGGTGCTGTGGCTGCCCCAGCACAACAGGAGTTCTGGAACTCATGGTTTTGAGCCTCTCTCTCCTGAATTCTGCATGAACTTCAGTCTTGCCCAGTGAGAAGTAAGTCACAATTCAGGACTGATGAAGCAGGGATTCTTATTCTGTGACTAAATCTGACCTTAAGGCTCTTGTCTCATGGGATACCACTTTTCTGAATTTTTCACCTCCTGAGAATTTTATCAAGTGGGAAATAAATGAATATCCAGCTGTTCCACAAAAGTTAGGAATCAAAAAGCATAAACATTGAAAAAAAACAGTCACCCAGGAAGGATTATCAGGGTACCAGTCTCAGAGATTCTTAGGCAGAGCTTTCAAAGGCTAAACGCCTCCTGTGAGCATATTCTCAGGGAGTCATCAATTCAGTCCTCTGTGGGAGAAATCAATGCCTGACTTCATCTTATGGGTTGGGGAATGGAGGGCTAAAGAAAAGAGAAACGCTTCCAAGGTCACACATGAACTAAGTGGAGCTGGGTTTTGATCACAGAGGCATTTGATTCCAGACCACTCTCATCCCATCCACATTTCAGAGTTTAGAGGTGGAAAGAAGTGGGTATGGGAAGTGAAGGAGGTACTTTCCAATCAGTATGCGTTGGAAAATCAATGACAACAAAAATCTGTGAACATGCAAAAATGAAAGAGTGAAAGAAAATTGTGTGTGTGTGAGCATGTACATGAGTTTGAGTGGCCCTAACATACAAGTAGGGGTGGGGATGGAGAGGACAGATAAAAGGAGGAAGAAGAAATTTCATGTATTGTTTGCCTGTTATACACCAAGGACAGCACTTGGCAATTTACATACCGTAATTCATATAATCTCCATAGCAACACTATGGAGTAGATGTTATTATTCTCACTATTTTATAGATGAGCAAATGGAGACAAATGAAATGAGCTAAGAAAATAGGGCATACATCCATTTACTCTGGGGTTAATGCCGGAGATTTATATAAACTTAAATATTTTGTTTTTCTTTTATCACTGTTGTCTTATAGTAACTAGCATTTCAAACCCATAAAAACTTTCAGAACCTTTATTGTATTGAACTAGAGACTAGAAAATAGAATCAGAAACTATGCTTCATGTAGAAAGAGGAAGACTCAGGTATTAAAGCAAGTGACATTTGGAGGCGATAGGAGGGATCAGGACTGAAAAGAGAATTGGCCTTGGGCTATGGAATGTTCTCAGTCAGCACACTGAACTCTCCTCAAGACAAATTTCAGTGTCTGCTCTCATGGTCTTATTCCATTTTGGATTTGAGCTTTGAGAGGAGGTAATGTTTTCCACCTTGATTTACCAAATGGAAGCATTGCTGAATAGAGTTGGAGCTGACTGCTTACCTCCCAGCAATGGGCTCATGTAGCAATCTGTCCCTGATTTGACTACACCAGGCATGTCCCTTTGCACTGGCCTCTGAAACATGATGGACCATTGCTGACCTAAACCAGGTGAGTCTGAACAAAGTTTCAGGGCTGTGCACAGTCATTCTAGTGCTTTCTCTGGTTTACTCCTGATTCTAGACAAGCTGGTTAGAGGGTTCCAGTTCATTGAATCAATCTCCAACTTGGGATGGTTAAACTTATAATTTTGCCTTTAAGATAGTGCAAAAGCTATATTACACCATACTTTAAGTACCCCTATGACTAGTCTGTTTTTCAGTTTCAGCACAATATTCATTTAAATTACGTGAGATTCTCAAAAGGGCTTTGTGTTAGGTGATGTTGGTCAACTGAAGGCTAATGTGAGTGTTCTGAGCACATTGAAGGCAGGCCAAACTGAGCTCTCATGCTTGGAAGATTAGGTGCACTAAATGCATTTCAGCTTAAGATATTTCAATTTACAGGACATGACCTCATCTTAAGTGAAGGAGCAAATGTACAGCCTTTACATATTTACTGTCCCCAACAACACTGCATCTGCCCCCCCCAGGCCCAGGGCCCTGAGAACCTTAGAGATCTTTGAGCATTTGGCCAGCATCTGAAATGTTGAGAGCTGCTACAAACCAGAGCTGCACCCCTTTTTGAGTCCCTGCACGTGGCTGATGATGATCCTGGACCAGACTACACTGTTTCTAGCCCCGTTGCTCAACCTTCCCACTTCATGTCTTTCAGATCCAGATTCACCTCAATGGTACAACTGAATTTCACAGCTGTGACTGAGTTTACCTTTGAGGGTTTCTCCATTTTTGGGTGGCATCACAGACTCATCCTCTTTGTGGTCTTTTTGGCCTTGTACCTGTTGACACTTGCCAGCAATGCCATCATCTTGACAGTGATCCACCTTAACCATCACCTTCACACCCCCATGTACTTCTTCCTGAGTGTGCTGTCCATCTCTGAGACCTGCTATACTGTGGCCATCATCCCCCGCATGCTGTCCTGTCTCCTCAGCCCCCAACAAGCCATCTCCATCCCAGGCTGTGCCACTCAGCTCTTCTTCTACCTCACTTTTGGTGTCAACAACTGCTTCCTGCTCACAGCCATGGGATATGACCGCTATGTGGCCATCTGCAACCCCCTACGATATTCAGTCATCATGGGTAAAAAAGCCTGTATATACTTGGCAAGTGGATCCTGGAGCATTGGCCTGACCGTGGCCATCACTCAGGTGTCTTCTGTGTTCAGCCTGCCCTTCTGTGATGCCAACGTCATCTCCCACTTTTTTTGTGATATCCGGCCCCTGATGAAGCTCGCCTGTGCTGACACTACTATCAAAGAATTTATCACGTTGCTCATCAGTCTCTGTGTCCTTGTTCTGCCCATGGTCTTGATCTTCATCTCCTATGTCCTCATTGTCACCGCCATCCTCAAGATTGCATCGGCTGAGGGCCGGAGAAAGGCCTTCACCACCTGCGCCTCCCACCTCACAGTGGTCATCGTCCACTATGGCTGTACTTCCTTCATCTACCTAAAACCCAAATCCAAGAATTCCCTGCAGGACAGGCTTATCTCCATGACGTACACTGTCATCACCCCCCTGTTGAACCCTGTTGTATACAGCCTGAGGAACAAAGAGGTCAAGAGTGCCTTGCTCACAACTTTGAGCAGAAAGCCCGTCTCCTAGGTGCTGGCAAGTTGAATAACCCTACAGGAAGAAAGTTCGGCAAGGTGTCACTGTGAGGAAGATAGATAGGAGAGGGCATGAGGGTGCCAGAAGCCTGGGCTGGGAAGCTTCTGGGAATGAGAGGGCTAGAGTGAAACAAAGAAGAAAAATATTAATTAGAAAAGAGTGAGTGGGTTTGCGAGCCAGAGAGATGGACTTATCAGGCTTCATGGAAATCAAATAAGATATGGTATGTCCATACAGTCATGTTAGACACAATTCCTCTTATTTATGACATAAAGCAGTGGTCCCCAACCTTTTTGGCACCTGGGTTTCACAGAAAATAATTTTTCCACAGATTGTGGCAGGTAGTTTTGATATGAGTCTGCAAGCAACTGATGCATTATGGCCTCTGTGCAGCCAAACCTCTTGCTAATGAGAATCTGTATCTGCAGCCACTCCCCAGTGCTAGCACCACCACCTCAGCTCCGTCTTGGATCATCAGGCATTAGATTCTCATAAGGAGCTCAGCCTAGGTCTCTCACCTGCACAGTTCACTAGAGAGCTTGCACTCCTAGGAGATACCACGGCTGATGTGACAGGAGGCAGGGTTCAGGCAGTGAGGTGAGTCACGGGGAGCACCTGCAAATACGGGTGAAGCTTCCCTCACTTGCCTTCCACTCACTCACCTCCTGCTATGTGGCCCGGTTCCTAACAGGCCACAGACTGTGCTGGTACTGCTCCGTGGCCCAAGGGTTGAGGACCACAGGCATAAGGCATGTAAACCAACCAGCAGGGAGACTAGGAAGAATATATAGTTTGATATCACAGGAATTTATATAGTTGAATCTCACCTCAGCACGAAAATATGAGTACAAAGATCACAGGCTCCCCGCTGTTTACACATGACACTTCCAACGCTTCATTTTGCACCTCAGCTAACAACAAAACAATTCACTTCATTAATTATTGACCTTAAGCCTATACTGCATGAATAATCCTAGATAGCTAGGTCAGACACAGACTCTGTTGGCCAGTTTACAAGATGTTTGAGAAGTTTCAGTTTTGAGCGGCTTAAGCAAAACCCATAAAATTGTCTTTCTCAGTCTGTCCCCTCTCTCCAGACAACTGGGTAGTACAATGGGCTCTGTGGTTACTCTGCACAGACCCCCTTTGCTGGTTGGCATCCCCATACGCAGTTGTTATGGATGTTGAAATGCTAACTGATCTGCAGCTGCCAAAGAGGAATTGCCATTGTCTGAAAGGGAGCTGAGGCCACATTTACCACAGGGGCAGACCACAAAGAATATCTGAATGACACAGAAGGTACAAAAGGCAGCCCACCTAGCCTCAAATGGGGCCACCTTTAGGACATAATTCTAGATCTCTCTATTAGATCAGATTGAAGTTAGCCCTGAGCTGAGGCCACACTTTTGCTTAGCTAGTTCACTGCTCCCTGCATCTCCTGCTCCCTTTTCTCTGGAAGTACCCCCTTAATCATTCACGGTACCCAGAACCTCTTTCAAGATTCTGCTTCTAGAGAACACAATCTCATTTGCAGTGTGAGTTCCCTGCTTGTAGGAGGTCCTGACTTTGTAAATGGGCTTCTCCTATAGTCCCTGGTCCCATGCTCCCATGATAGAAAACAGATCTATCAAGGTCTTCCAAGTATTACTTCTTGGATACAGCTACCACATGTCAACAGACCTCTCAACACCAGTCTCCATTTTCACTCCACTGCTACCTCACCAGATCAGTCCCTTCCCCATCTCTACTTACTGACCTACCAAAGGCATCTTAGGCATCATTACCTCTTCTCCCCTACTTGCCTCAGTCACTGCAAGGAGCCCAGGGTTCCTGGATGTACCAGTTCCTATACGCCGTCTGAAAAAATGCTGAGAAACGCACGTGCAGCTATTTCTGAATGTATCATAATTCATTCAAAAGCATCAACTCCTAATTTATAGTTGCTTTTTTTACAATTCATTTTTTCTATCCATATATTGTTATCCAACTATTATCAAGTTGGAGATCCATGAAATATTCTGAAATTAAAAAGGACTTTGCACATACAGGAAAGTTGGACACCTCAGCTCTAGGTGACAAGAATAGGATGGAAGTCAGTGTGGGAAGAGACATAACTTCAAGACCTTAGTTAAATCTGCTGTGAGCTCTATTCAGACTCTGAGAGACTCCCATTAGCAATTTTGAAGCCTTAATAGGAGGTCTAGACCTGGGATCCTAAGCTGAATGGAATATTATGAATGAACTATAATAAGAACTACAGAAATCCAGCCCTCAAATAAAGCAGTTTGCAGAGCCAGGTGAGTTTATAGAAAGCTCTTTAGGCTGTTTTTCCAGCTGTGTTTCTATAGTCAATCCACATGTGTTCATTTCTTTATAGCACCAAATCTCAATGTGATAACTTCTGGGGGCAGAGTGGGTTTCTTGTGCATCTCTCATTAATAAAATGGGGTCTGCTGATGACTTTATAAGGTCATTTGGAGGATAAGGAAGTGAGACAAAAATTTGTGAAAACGTTCAATAATATTAGTTACTGCTGAAGCTGAGTACCTCTCCTTTCTACCAGGTGCCATATTTTTATACCGTCAACCTAGTCTCCCATTTCTACAATCTTCCCAATTAGCCCTGAAGCAATGACATCATAAAGATTTGATGCTCTTTTGGTCTCTCTCCTGATTTGCTGGTGAGATCTCATAGCTACCAATAATGTCTATAAAGGACTGTCAATACAGAGATCATTTTTTTGATTCATCTGTTACAAGAAGAAGTTATATATATATTTGTAAACAATCAGAAAGTGGACATGAATGAACCTCGTAAGAGTAATAAGAATGTATTCTTTCCTGTCCTATGATGCACACACTGGTTCAGTTACAAGCCCTACTCATTTGCTTCAAATCCACCCCTTTCCTCTGGGCTGATTGTCACCCCTCAAGATCCAGCCTGATTCTCCCTGTTACATCTGCATCCTAGCTGGTGTTCCTGATTCCTTTTACCAATCTCAAGTTCATCTTCACACTGCTGCCAATCAATACACCATATCTCAGTGCTGAGTATGTCTTCTTCCAGCAGGGAAGCAAAATGACCAGACGAACAGTAGAAGGGCATAGGTGGCCAGTGGTAATGAACTTCATTTCCTTAAGAGGCCAGTTGCTACAAAACTTTAAAGTCTGGTAACAGGAGAGATAAGTGAGAATCCCTTGTGAGGTCCTTAGAAGTGATGAATCCAAATGCTCTAAAACCTTTTGTAACCTGGTCTCAATTTACCTGCACAATGTAATTGTCTACAATCAACCTGAGACAAAGCAAGGACTGTCTCCTCCCTGTTTCTCTCACACTTAGGTTTCAGTCTGTTATTACTATCACCTAAAAATAAACCATGAGCTCCCAAGAAGTTAGGGTAGCATTTTATCTGTACCTTGTCCATGTCTGTGTTTCCAGCAACTAGCACAAGGCCTGACTTGCTAAGTACTTAAAGGCACAGCTTATTAGGCACAGCTAAAACCCACATACTAGACTAAGAATTTTTTTTATTTCAGGTTAATGTGAAGTTGCAAACAACTAGGTTCCAATAATTTCATTTATTAGGAGAAGTCCCTCTTATAAGTTATGTTCCACATCCAAGAGGTATGTCGTATACCTTTACATTGTACCCATTAAGTGGGAGCACACCAATCCTCTCCTTTTCCCCCTACCACATGCCCCCTCCCCCAACTAGAATTGATCTGTGTTTTTCTCTTGTGTGGACATGTATTAGATCATCTACTGGCTTCATATTAGTATTGAATACATGGGATATTTGCTTTTCCATTCTTGTGATACTTTACTAAGAAGAATGTGTTTCAACTCCATCCAGGTTAATACAAAAGATGTAAAGTCACCATCTTTTTGTGGCTGAATAGTATTCCATGGTATACATGTACCACAGTTGATTACTCCATTCCTGAGTTTATGGGCATTTAGGTTGTAACTAAGTCATGGAAAGTTTTCAATAAGAAGTAAGTTTAGAGGGCAGCGCCTGTGGCTCAGTGAGTAGGGCGCCGGCCCTATATACTGAGGGTGATGGGTTCAAACCCGGCCCCAGCCAAACTGCAACAAAAAAATAGCCGGGCATTGTGGCGGGCACCTGTAATGCCAGTTAATTGGGAGGCTGAGACAGGAGAATCGCCTAAGCCCAGGAGCTGGAGGTTGCTGTGAGCTGTGAAGCCATGGCACTCTACTGAGGGCAACAAAGTGAGACTCTGTCTAAAAAAAAAAAGAAGTAAATTTAGAGTTGGGTCTTGACAGACTAGTAAAAGTGTGTCAAATGGGCAATGGAAGGAAATGTATTGGTAAAAAGAACAGAGGATTCAAAAGTTAATCTCTTGTTTTCTAGTCCCCCAGACAGGATCTGTGGGTCTAAAGCAGTGATTTTCAACCTGTGTGTCTTGGCTCACTGTATGATGAGAGGATCTTAGGTGTGCCATGAAATTTTTTAAAGATCATTAATTGTGTTATTTTCTAAAGAAGTTTAGAGCATAGTAAGTAAATATATATATTTTTACCCTTTTTTGATCAACATAATTTAAGTGTGCAGCAGAAGTTTAACTATAGGTTCAAGTGTGCTGTGAGATAAAAAAAAAAAAAAAGGTTGAAAAATACTGATCTAAAGACAGTACACTTCCAAACTTGAATGCCCTTGGTGAAGAGGAGAGCATGAACTGCCCTCTGCAGAACCACGGTCATACTGGAATACTTTCATTTCAAAAATAAAACCAGTTTGCTATAGTGGATAGAGTCCCTGTATATAAGTTAAAGGGCCTAAACTTCCTGGGATCCAAGATGGCCTGGCCCCAAGCTTGAGTGTCTGGATTTATCACTATGGATCTCCGAGATACATCTGTTAAAAACAAACACACACACACAATTTGCTTGATTATTCAAACAAGTAAAACTCAATTAAATAAACACCTCCCTCTAATGCTGTTCCTATCTGAAGTAAAAACTTACCCTAGGCTCCCAAAGCCCTCATCTTGGAGTTGAGTAAATGAGCCCCACACATAATGAATCCCCAGGGTACCTGCTGTCTGCATCCACCCAGCCCCAGGGTAGCTCTCAGAATGTCTTCAGGGAGTGACCCCTGAAGCCCAACTGGCTGATCTCTGGAGAGCATCCTTTCTGACTACAAAGGTTCTACCACATAGAGAGGCTGTCAGGAATACCTGTGGTTCCCAAGCCTGACCACATTTCTACTAGAATGTGCTCATCCCTGCCTGCTGGGCCTCAGCTTGTCTTAGGCTCTCTTGTTCGCTTTGCTCTTCCCTGCATTGCACACTGTGGCCAAGGGAGCCCCACACTTCAATCTTTACTCCTCAGCCTCCTCCAGCCCAGCTCTCCTGTGTGCCTCAGTGCTAGGCAGGGCCACGTAAGTGCTCTTTAGGAAAGGGAACAGAATGGGGCTTGTTACCCATGGGCTGACTTTGACTTATTGTGAAAATAAATCAAAGTCAGCCCATGAGTAGCAAGAAGACCTCCCATCAACAACTGGGAGGTCTTCATAAGAATGTGTTTGCTCTTCCTTCCTTTGATTTCCTTTGAAGAATTATAAGCTTCCAACTGTGGAGGATGCTAACCAGGTCACAATAGCCATTCTTCTACCTCAAGATAAACAAGGTATCAGCCAGATCACATGACTCTGACCTGGTCCAATAGAAATCTTATTGGATTTGAAATAGGACAATTCTTCCTTGGGCAGGATCATCATATATATTACATCTAGCATTGCTAATTGCCAATAGCATCCATGCCTGTCATTATAAAAATCCAAAGCTCTGCCAGGCATTTCTGATTTCACCAAAGAGGTGCCTAGTTTTAGCCCAGAGCCCTCACAGAAAGCAAGCCTTTATCCATACACTTTCATGTCAAATGATTTTATGTATTGGGAAATATTTTCTATTGCACCTTTATTCTTTTTTAGTGCTCTTAGTGTAAATGATTAACAGCTGATCATCAACTTCTTTTAAATAGGGTTTTATAAAGTTCAAGAAAGTCTTCATGTTCACTAACCATCATTGATATGATTTACTTTATGCAAAAGGTAACTTTTTTGAATAAGCATAAGCAAATCAGAATATAATTTAAATAAGGGTACAGGAGCTTACTGTTTCAAGAGACAAAAATGTGAAATATTGCATAAATTGAACTGATCCCCATCCTTCAACAAAGTGATATATCTGTAATGTAACTCTTTTATATTCAGGGTTGGATTTTGCTTTAGGTGAGGGACACTTAAATTTGCTGCATCTTTCCTGATCTTATTGTTTACCTCTGCAGAGTAGGTGTATGCCTACTTGCAAAGTTGTTTTGGCTGTAAATTTGCCTTCTAGTTTAGAGAAGGTAAAGATGTAGCATAGTTTATAACATGTGAATCAGTGCTGTGAACTGTCATAAGACTTCCATCATTCAGACAGCAGTGGGGAGAGGCTGGTGGTTGCTTGAGATGTGCCTTTTTGTTCTTGAAGACAAGATGAGTCTTTCTGCTTTGCTTCTACTTTCTAAAAGACGTGCAAGGGGGATGACTCATAGTCTTGACAGAAAAGAAGTATCCAGTCCATCCCTAAAAAAATGGTTTTCAAACACCCTATTCACGCATAATCCTGAACTAGAGAAATATGAAAAGATAGAGAACTTATTATAAACTTGCTGAGTGTTTGTGTAAGAAGAGGAAGCCATAATAAATATGGAAAATAATCCAAACAGACGTGAGAACATCAGAGTATATGATTTTTATGGATGGATAAAAGCTTGCATTGATCTCTGAAAAGCAGGAAAGAATAAAATAAGAGGAGAAAGGGAAAAACCATTCCAGATGTCAGGGAGGATGAGCAGAAGTGGATCAGGAACATACATGGTTATACAGGAAGAAAGAAAGAGACTGTGTGATTCTAGGGTGCATCGGAAAGTAAAAGTATTTTACGTAATGATAAATAAGCCCACGGATTAACTTGAATCCACTAGGAAATGTATCCCTAGATATGTAGCTGAGAATTAATGAAAACCAATCAATTTCAGAAATATGTTCAAACTGCTTTGTGGAAACCATGTAACTTTCATTCTTCTACACTTTAGATTTGGTGACCACTCAAGAATGAGAGAGAACTATACTCTAATCACTGAGTTTATTTTGCAAGGTTTCTCCAGCTTCCATGAGCACCAGGTCACCCTTTTTGGGGTGTTCCTTGCACTCTATGTCCTCACCCTAGCAGGCAATGTGATCATTGTAAGCATCATCCGAATTGATCGCCACCTTCACACACCCATGTACTTCTTCCTGAGTATGCTGTCCACTTCAGAGACTGTGTACACACTGGTCATTCTCCCAAGGATGCTTTCCAGTCTTGTAGGCATGAGCCAGTCCATATCACTAGCAGGTTGTGCCACTCAGATGTTTTTTTTTGTAACGTTTGGCATTACTAACTGCTTCCTACTCACGGCAATGGGATATGACCGCTATGTGGCCATCTGCAACCCTCTGAGATACACAGTGATTATGAACAAGAGGGTACGTGCCCAGCTGGTTTTGGGGGCCTGCAGCATTGGCCTGATTGTAGCAATAACACAGGTGACATCTGTCTTCAGATTACCTTTCTGTGCCATAAAGGTGGCCCACTTCTTCTGTGACATCCGACCTGTGATGAAGCTCTCCTGTATTGACACCACTGTCAATGAGATCTTGACTTTGATCATCAGTGTGTTGGTGCTTGTTGTACCCATGGGCCTGGTTTTCATCTCTTATGTTCTCATTATCTCTACAATCCTCAAGATCGCCTCTGCTGAAGGCAGGAAGAAGGCCTTTGCCACCTGCGCCTCCCACCTCACTGTGGTCATTGTCCACTATGGCTGTGCCTCCATCGCCTACCTCAAGCCCAAGTCAGAGAACACCAGGGATCAGGACCAGCTGATCTCTGTGACCTACACTGTCATCACCCCCCTACTGAACCCTGTGGTGTACACCCTGAGGAACAAAGAGGTCAAGGATGCTCTGTTAAGGGCTGTTGGTGGGAAGCTCTCTTGACAATCCGGGAAGATTCCTCCTGAAGCTCTAAGCATCCACTCTTTACAGGAATTGGAAGAGTAAACTCACAAACCCTTGGCTTCTAGAGACTGGCTCCTTAAATAGGAGGCAAAAAGAGAATAATAGCTTTGTACCTTGGAAGTCCAAAGCTTTAAATAAAGCCTCTGGATGAGGTGTTGGCCCTGTTTTTGTGGATAATTAGACAAGCAACGATAAGAGATGCCTGAAGAAAAGGTAAGGAAGTAGCGTGGACCAAGAATTTCTTATTGACCTTTTGGTTTCCTTGGGAATCTCCACCCAGTGAAGACAGGAGAAAGCCTATTTGAAAAAAACAAAATCCAGGATACACTCTGAATTTTTTGCTATAATCCCTTCCTATAAGGAGCATGGCTGCTTCTAAAAGTGGAATCCCTGCTGGAATCTGTTTATACTTAACATATTAAGTAATAGGTCACAATGTAAACAGGCAGGGTAGGATCATGATGGGGCAGAATAGAGGAAATGGATTTTCTTTCCCAGCTGTGTTCATTCATCCCAGGTTCAAGCAAAACAGTTTATTAAAAACAGGGACCACAGACAATTTAACTAGAGATGGTGGAAATTCCAGATCTTGTCATCATGACAGGTTCTTGTGGGCACATTCCAAGATGCTTCTGGGTGAGTTCAAGTGCTGTTAATTTGACTCAGAAAGAATATAACTGGCAAGAGTGATGAATGAGGCAGTGTGCTGGATCCTGGGCAAATAAAGATGAAAATGTCCTGCTGCCTGGCTCTGGAAAGCTAAGAGTCTGGTGGCAAAGACAAATACAAGTATGGTTTCAATTCTCTATAAATGGCATATACAAATAATTAAAAGAGCTGAGAAAGAGAGAGGGAGGGAGAGCAGAAAAAGACAGGAAGTAGGGAGTAGGGGGTCAGGGGAGAGAGATAGAGACTTTTTGGCGTTGCCTGAGATGTCAGAAGTCTTCAGAGAGGACTGCTGATCTGGACTGGTTTCAAAAAACTGACAAGAATAGGTGATGGATACCCCAATCACCCTAATTTGGTTATTTCTCACTATATGTCTGAATCAAAGCATCACATGCACCCTATAAAAATATACTACTGTTAAGAAGAATATGTTCCAGCTCCATCCATGTAAGCACAAAAGAGATAAAGTCTCCATCTTTCTTTAAGGCTGCATAGTATTCCATGGTATACATGTACCACAATTTATTAATCCATTCGTGGGTCGATGGGCATTTGGGCTTCTTCCACGTCTTAGCAATTATGAATTGGGCTGCAATAAACATTC
>CAUYRH010106412.1:0-69061 GCA_963574655.1 Perodicticus potto
TCCCCAGGGGCGCAGCTCTCCTGCTATTGTTCCTGGAGCTGGCTGCCGTTTTGTGCCTCAGGAGACCTTCCTCCCAGCCAGGTCTCCTCTTGGCTCACTCCCCTCTCACCACTCCCGAGCCGGAAAACCAGCACAGTTCAGCAACAGTCTGTGCCCGTCCACACCCCTCAAGAAGATCTCCAAGAATCTGGACTCTGTGGGGGACAGGCCTCCAGATCTCGGGGTGAGAGCGGAGGGGAACACCAGGAACTCCGACTTGCAGGTAGAGAGTATATACAGTTTTATGCCTGGGTGGAGAGCGCCGCGGCACCCTAGAAGGGGAAGGAGGTTTGGTTTTTAGAAGGTCTCTCCCATGGGGTGGAATGGGAGGACGTCCGGACTCTGCTTGCTTGTTTGTATGGAGGTATGGCCTATACTGTGAACCTCCTTCATGGGGGAGGGGACTCTCGTCCGCTTGGTGATGTGCTCTGTACCTTTTTGTTTGTGTCCTTGGGGTCTCAAGTCTCCCCAGCAAGGTTGATGTGCACTCTTTGACCTTTTCCTTTGGCTCAGATCCAAACCATCGGTTTTCTTGCTGAGTTTCTGTCCTTTAACACTCCTTTTGGACGGGAACCTCTGCGGAAAGCTGGCTACAGATCGCCATCTTGGCTCCTCCCCTATACACAGAACTCTTACAATAAACAGAAAAATAACCCAACTTAAAAATGAGAAAAATATTTGAATAAACATTTCTCCAAAGAAGATATGCAGATGGTCAATACATTTATGAAGAGATGCTTAACATGATTAGTCACTAGGGAAGTGAAGATCAAACCCACAGTGAGATACCACTTCACTTTGTACTCACTTCAAAAGGGGGAGCAATAACAGTTGTTAACAGGTATGTGGGGATATTGTTGGCACCCTCATTCATTGATGCAGCTGCTTTTGTAACTTTTGGCACTTTCTCAGAAACTTAAACCATAAATTTAGCAAATGACTCAGCAGTACTAACACCTTAGAGAACTGAAAACATACATTCATACAAAATCTTGTACATGAATGTTCACAACAGCATTTTTCATAATAGGGGAAAAGTAGAAACTACCCAAATGTCCAACTACTGATAAGATTAGATAAAAAAAAGTGTGATATATCTCTAAGATAGGCTATTAGCAATAAGGAATGAAAATCTGGTACATGCTGCAACCTTGATGAACCTTGAAAACATTATCCTAAGTGAAAACAGCAAGATACAAAAAGCACCATAGTATGATTCTAATTATATGGACTGTCCAGAATAGGTGAATCCATAGAGACCAAAAGTAGATTAGTGGTTACCCAAGGCTGGGGAGGAGGGGAGAAGGGAATGAGAGTTAATGAGTACAGAGTTTCTTTTAGGGGTGATGAAAAAAAGTATTCTGAAATTAGATAGTGGTGATGTTTGCATAATCCTGTGAATGTAGTAAAATCTGCTCAATCATACACTGTAAAGGGAGAATTAATTTTGTGGCATATAAATTGTATCTCAATAGAAACAACAAATATATGATAGAATTTTAAGACAAATACATGTTAAGTCCTATGCTGCTTTACTGCTTAGAGGATCTGTCCAGTTCTGTCAGTGGAATGTTAAAGTCCTCAGCTGTTATGATGTTATTTATCACTTTGTTGAGATCTAGTAGGGTTTGCAATATAAATCTCGGTTCACCTGTGTTAAGTGCATAAAAATGTAAAATCGTTGGGTTTTTATTGCATTGTTCCCTTTACCATTATATAATGACCATGTTTGTATTTATTTTTGTTGCTTTGAAGTCTGTATTATCTGATAGGAGAATGGCTACACCAGCTTTTGGTTTGCGTTTGTATGGAATGCTGTTTTCCAACCCTTTGAGTCTGAATGAGTCATTGTGGATTAGATGGGTTTCCTAAGACAACAGTTACTTGGCTTGCATTTTTCTATCTATTCAGAAAGCCTATGTCTCTTAATAGGGGAGTTCAGTCCCTTATTTATTGAAAGAATTGACAAATAGGGTAGATTTCACTTTATCCTGTTGAATAGAACTTTACTGCTTTGTTTTGCCTCTTGAACTATTGTGGTATTTGGGCTCTGATTTAACATTTGGATGATTTTACACTGGTGGTTATCTGTTGTACTGATCAGTGTATTGTGCAGATCTGAGTACTTCCTACAGGGTAGTTTCATCTTGACAAATTCCCTCAGCGATTGCTTGTCTTGAGAATGTCTTTATTTCTCCCTCATATAAGAAACATAATTTTGCAGGATACAAAATTCTAGGTGGGCCATTATTCTGTCTTGAGAAGACTGAAAATGGGGCCCCAGTCCCTTCTGGCTTGTAAAGTCTCAGTTCAGAATTCTGCAGTTAGCCTGATGTTTTCTTTTGTAAGTTACCTGATGCTTTCACCTTATGGTTCATAGGAGTTCCTCCTTCATGTTAAATTTGGCCAGTCTGATGACTATATGTTGTGGTGATTGCCTCTTGGCGGTAAATTTCCGTTGAGCTTCTAGTACCTGTATGTCCAGATTTCTAGCAAGACCTGGGAGATTTTCCTTAACTGTTTCCACATGTATGTTTTTCAGACCTTTTGTATTTTCTTCTTCACCCTCAGGGATGCCTATGATCCTTATTATGTTAGGCCTCTTTACCTAATCCTTATTCCTTATAGGCTTTGTTCATTTCTCTTATTTCTTTGTTCTTTTTCTTTGACTGACTTATTTAATGCAAAGGTATTGTCTTCTAGCTCTGAGATTCTTTCTTCCACCTGATCTAGTCTATTCTTAAGAATTTCTGCCATGTTCTGTATTTCCTTGAATGAATTTTTTATTTCTAGAAGCTCTGCTTGATGTTATTAAAATAATTCTGTTGCAGGAAGACAAGGCCCAATGGAGAGAAAGAGCACCCAAACACCACGTTAATAAGAGGAAGGGCTTTATTCACCAGCTGGGAGCTTATGGCATAGAAGAATTCCAAATGGCCGTGCTCCCCGTCTGGCTTGATCTTTCCCTTTTTATCGATAGTCAAAAAGTTCCACCCCACAGGTGCCCTTCTCACTGGCCAGTTTGAATCAAGCGGGAGATGCTAGTCCAGCCCCTACAGAACTACAGGATTTCACAGAACTTGGAAATTTCCAAGTTCCAGGAAGTTAAGTTTATAAATTCCTAAGGGCTGAGTCACCATGGAGAGGACCTTGCAAGTGTATCCTTGTGCTCTCCTTGACAAGACCTGTTCTCCCAAACCTCACCCTTCTCGGGTATCCTCTCTCAATTCCATTTCTTTGGTGAATTTTTCTATTCATTTCCTGCATTGCTTTTGTGTTTTCTTTGTGCTGGGTTTCTGTTTTCTGTTTCATTTCATTTAACTTCCTTACAATTCATATTTGAAATTCTTTATCATTTATTTCAGTATTCTCATTTGGTTGGTTTCCATTGGTTCAGAATTAATGTTTTCTTTTGTGGGTCTCCTTTCACCCTGATTTCATGTTTCTGGAGTTCTTTCACTGATTCCTTCTCAACTAGAGCCCTGTGGCTTCTTATTTTTGAATTTTTATGCCCAGTTTAATCTCTGAGATGACAGGGGTGCTTGTGGGTGAGACTCAACCATACCCTATATTATTGAGTCTGTAAATGCTGTAAAGGGTATGACAATTGACTTTCCTCTCATCAGGTGGCAGCTACTACAAGGAATAAGCTGCAGTGTTATTTTTGGGTCCTATGATTGGCCCTAGTCTTTTAGGAGAAGCACTTGATTGCCCCAAGTGGTAGGTGGGGCCCTAGAACTTCAGGTGAGTCCTATTCTCCACCAGAGGCAGGGTAGGAAAGTGGGGTTAGACAGGGCTGGGTTGGGTGAGCTTGCCTTCAGGCTTCTCCTGGCAAGGTATATGTTTTAGCAAGGGTCAAAGGTCTGCGCCCAGCTTCTAGATAAAGTTGCCAGGTCGGGGCTGAAGTGGCTTCACTAAACCAGAAAGTCTGCTGTGGAGGCAGGACTGTCTGAGATTCATAGTCTGGAGAGGGCCTGGCTTTTCTCTATCCTCCACTGGTCTGTGGTTTTCCTTTGCCCTCTGGTAGCAGGCAGGATCTCAAGCCAGTTGAAGTGTCCCACACCGGTCACAGGCTGGGAAGTTCTTTACCCAGGATCCTGGCCTGCGCTGATAGTGTGGCCCTCCTGTAGGTGGAGAGGTGCCCTGAAACCACACTGCACCTAGGACCTGCATTGTATTGTCCTGTGTGATCTGGCCATGTCAGCACCCTCGCCTCCCAAGGCTAATCTACAAATCTCCCCTCCATTCCCCCAAGCAATGCAAATGAGATCTAGGGGTATGGGGTCTGGCCTGCAGAGTGTCCCCACCTCTCTGAAGATCAGTCACTGACTATATCAGGGAGAAGTGCACTGGTCCTGAATTGCCTGTCCACAGGATGCCCAAGCAGGTTCAATGTCCCTCTGCCTCCGGACATTACTTGCCTGATGGAGTTGTTAGACAGATAGCACCAGGGAGTGCTGGTGGGCAGGGAGCTCACCGTCTGAGCACCTCTCAGTCTGCTGTAGGACCCCTACAGGAAAGGTCTGAGCCCCAGTCTCTGTGGAAGCCTCAGTGTGGTGGCTCAGTTGTCTCTCAGCAGCTATGGGTAGGGGAGGGGAAGGGGAGAAAAGCCTGTATGAAGGAAAGCTAGCCCTCTAGTCGAGTCTGTTCCTCTTTCTGGGAGGCTGCTTGCTGACAATGTCCAGGCACTAGAGTCAGGCAGAGCTCTTAGGACACACTGGATCTCGTGGTTTCTGCAGTCTGGGCCAGGGTTAGGAAATGTCTGTATGGAAATGAGGAAGACAAAACTCAAGGAGTTGAAACTTCCTGGGGAGGACAAAGGTGCATGGTGGGTAGTGAGGCAATATGGCTCCTGCCATCTCGGCTCAGATCTGTAGAGATGGGAGGTGTCCCAGGGGGGCTGGGAGCTTGGTACTCTCCCCACTAGATGTTTCCAGCTAATTGGCAGCAGCAGCCTCTGGGCTTATGTGGGCAGATAGTTCTTCTAGCAGCCCAGGAACCTGCTAACCATCAGAGATAGGAGGGAGAGAGAAACAAACCACTCCACCTGCCCTTCTTACTGGACTCAAAGCCTCTTTGCTGATACCTTCCTCCTTCATGTTTTGCTCTCCAGTTTGTTTCCATGGTGTCTCCTGAAGGTTCTGGCACCCTTCCCTCGGACCCACACCCAATCTATGTTTGTCTATTTGTTCTTTTTTTTGCTTTCATCTAAAACTTATTATTGAGACTCATACAGATCCTACCAGATCTAAGCAAAGAGATAAATGGTAGCATTATAATTGCTGGACTTCAATACCCTACTGACACAGCTGGCCAGATCATTGAAGCAGAAAGTCAATAAAGAAACTCTGTACTTAGTGGGACTCTGGAACAAATGGACCTAACAGACATTTATAGAACATTGTACCTCAAAACAATTATTTCTCATTAGCACATCAGACATTCTCTAAGATTGATTATGGTAGGCCACAAAACGTATCTCAGAAAATTAAAAAATCAACAAAATCAAATCATGTATCTTCTCAGACCACAGAGAAAGAAAACTATAAATCATTTACAAGAGGAATACTCAAATCTACACAAAGTCATGGAAATTCAACAACCTGCTGCTGAATGATCCTTGAGTGAATGATGAAATTAATTTGGAAATTGGCTCGGCGCCTGTGGCTCAACGGACTACGGCGCCAGCCACGTACACCTGAGCTGGCGGGTTCGAATCCAGCCCGGGCCCGCCAAACAACAATGATGGCTGCAATCAAAAAATGGCCGGGTGTTGTGGCGGGTGCCTGTAGTCCCAGCTACTTGGGAGGCGGAGGCAAGAGACTCGCTTGAGCCCAGGAATAAGAGGTTGCTGCGAGCTGTGATGCCACGGCACTCTACCCAGGATGACAGCTTGAGGCTCTGTCTCAAAAAAAAAAAAAAAAAAAAAAAAAAAAGAAATTAATTTAGAAATCAAAAGATTCCTTAAACTAAACAACAAAGGGGACATAAGCTATCAAAACCTGTGAAATACGGCAAAAATAGTCCTAAAGGGAAAATTCATAGCCTTAAATGCCTACATCAAAAACACAGAGAGTTCACATATTAACAACCTAATAACACATCTCAAGGAGCTAGAAAAGGAAGAGCAAGCCAAACCCAAAGCCAGCAGAAGAAAAGAAAGATATATGAAGCACAGATATACATACAGACTTAATATCCATGTTACTAAAATTTTATAAAGGAGTGAGTAGGAGAAAATTTCTGAAAAGTCTCCTTAGGGTTGATCATGAAAAAAAAAAGACCAAATATACATTGGTCTAGAAATAGGCCTATAGATGTTAAAACTATGAAGAAAAGCAGAGAATTATCATAACATTCAGGAGAGAATGCTGGGTGGCTTCTACAGTGCTGATTATTGCCTCTTCATCTGGGTGGACCACTTGATATTTTCCTTATAAATATGCATTAGTCTCTATGTTCATGATTTATGTACTTTTGTGATAATTGTTACATTTCACAATGAAAAGAGTTAAAGTAGTGTGTAAACTTTAGTTTGAAACGTAGAAATGCAGAATATTAGACTTTTTAGACACATGATTATGATTTAAATCTTCAACTTAGTAAAATTTCTGAATTAAAATGGTAGCAGGGTGTGGTGGCTCACACCTATAATCCTAGCACTTTGGGAGGCTGAAGCAGGAATTACTTTAGGCCAGGAGTTGGAGACCAGCCTGACCACAAGTGAGACCCTGTTTCTACTAAAAATAGAAAAATTAGCCAGAAAAATATGGTGGTGTGCACCTGTCATCCCAGCTACTTGGGAGTCTGAGACAGGATTGCTTGAGCGCAGGAGTCTGAGGTTGCAATGAGCTATGATGGTACCACTGCACGCTAGCCTGGGTGACAGAGTGAGACCCTGTCTCAAACTGCCCCCCCAAAACAAGAAACAATAATAAATGTCAACTCATGAAACTAAACAAATCCAGAAATGCCTGTTCTGTTTATTTTTTGTTCAGATGGGCCCAGTTCTTCATCCATCCACTAATGATCAGAGATGCAATTGACCGTGAAGTTGAAGCTGTTGATAGTGGTAAGAGAAGTGCTTTATGTCTTGCTATAGTTTTTTCTTTTATCCAATCAGATACTTAGCACAAACATCCATCTTATCATTAGACCATTTTATCTTTATATTTTAAAGGGCTTAATTGACATAGAAGTGTTATATTTATTCCCAAAGTTGTTAAATGTCTAATTCATTATAGAGATGAAATAAATTAAAAAGATGGTGAATTTTAGTTTTATATCATTTGTTTACTGAGAGTTTTACCTTTGCAGGAGAGGAGACTAACTCTTAAAGCTACTATTAGGTTAAAACTTTAAAAGTTCACTTACTCTTTTTCCATGAAGAGACATTTTCTCTAAGACTTTTAAGTCTACCATCCTGACATTTGTATAGCTTGTCCTTTTTTACCTAGGTCTGTAGGTGCTTTATGGCTTGCATTTTGGTATTTCTGGAAACAATTTTGATATTTTTGTGGATAAAGAAATGAAATACCTGACTAGGAAGTACATTTAATTTTTCTTTTTGACTGTTTCTTTTATCTTTGAGATTTAAAGAATGAAGGCAATGGGGAAAACTGTGTGCTTATATAGGGTGAAGTTTCATTATAGCTCTGTGCTGTAAATATTCCTTAATTGTAGATTATCTCTGCTTGCCTTATTTTTAGCAATAGAAACATGTAACACTAGACTTGGGGGGACTTCCAGTTCATATAAGTTAGACATGACTTACAACAACTGAAGAGACAAACTCTGTATTTGTTTCTCTTTTTGTAGTATTTTCCTCCCTGGCTTGATTCATTGTCTAGTTCTAATGATGATTTATTGCATTCACCATGCTGAGTGAAATACAGATGGTGTCTGGAAGTTTAACTTATAGAAATGTCTCTAGCTGTGGCCGTCAACTTATTAATAAAAGGATAGGATGGTAAGGTTCCTACCAGCTCTAGTAGCTCCTTGAAATCAAAGATTTGTTTTCTTCATTTTTCTTACTTGCCTACCATGTTATCTGTTTATCTTTGATATAGTTAAATATCTGTTGAATGGATAAAAAACAAAAACCACTAAGGAAAACTCGAAAAGTCCTTTCTACATTTTGAGACTTAAGCACCATATTTGTGTCTTAAATGCTTTCTAGTATGTTTCCTTCACACAGTTTCTAGAGTGGGTTGAAATCAGTGTTTAAAAAAGTAGACCTTTAATTCAATTTTGAATATATTTGATCATGCCCTGAAAAATTATGCAGAAATATATATGTGATAAGTGATAGGCACATACATACTTAAGTATATAGTTTTGGTTTATGCTGAAATTAAGTTAAAGATCTTTAATTTGTGTTGCGTTTTTGTTTTTGTTATTTGAATTTAATGATAGGAGATCAAGGTTTCAATTTGTGTTCTAACAGTTATAACTGATATAATAAATTACTTAAATATTCATTAACCAGTTTTAAAAACTCAATAATCAGATTTTTTTAAATTCTATTCAGAGGTAAGAGTCTTTCCTGTATCACTGAGGTGTTACTTGTTTTGTTTACATCTTTTTAGTTGTTTGCCTGTTTGGATGGCCAATTATGTGTATAAGGAGATAAAGGGAAGTTCAACAGCCTTGGCAGATCCTTCTTCTCATAGGGTTATTTTCCTTTTCCTTTATTCATCTCTACCCACTTATGGAAGAGATTCTTTGTTGCCTGACTTTTTAATTTATTAATTCATACTATATTACTTCATCACTGTTCCCTGAATTCATAATTCTGTTTTTGGTCAAATCTTTTAATGGAGACATAACAGTAGGTTTTTTAAATGGATTAATTATTGCTAAAAAAAGATCATAGAGAAAAAGAAAAGCTATTTATTTTTTCTTTTTTTTTTTGTGAGACAGAACCTCAAGCTTTCACCCTGGATAGAGTGCTGTGGCATCCCAGCTCACAGCAACCTCCAATTCCTGGGCTCAAGCAATTCTTCTGCCTCTGCCTCCCAAGTAGCTGGTACTACAGGGGCCCGCCACAATGCCCGGCCATGTTTTGGTTGCAGCCGTCATTGTTGTTTGGCAGGCCCAGGCTGGATTAGAACCTGCCAGCTCAGGTGTACGTGGCTGGTGCCTTAGCCACTTGAGCCACAAGTGCCGAGCCGCTATTTATTTTTTCTTTGAGACAAGGTCTGACTGTGTCACCTCGGCTTGTGTGCAGTGATGGGATCACAGCTTACAACAACCTTAAACTCTTGGGCTCAAGTGATCCTCCTGTCCCAGCCTCCCAAGTAGCTGGGACTATAGGCATGTGCCATCATGCCTGGCTGATTTCTTTCTTTCCTTTTTTTTTTTTTCTTTTTTTGAGACAGAGTTTCTTATGTTGCACAGTAGAGTGCTGTGGCGTCACAGCTCACAGCATCCTCAAACTCTTGGGCCTAACCCAGTGGTTCTCAACCTTTCTAATGCCACAATGTATTTTCATTGTTAAAAAGGGGTCACAACCCACAGGTTGAGAACCACTGACTTAAGCGATTCTCTTGCCTGAGCCTCCTAAGTAGCTGGGACTACAGGTGCCTGCCACAATGCCTGACTATTTTGTGGTTGTAGTTGTCATTGTTGTTTGGCAGGTCCGGGCTGGGTTTGAGTCCTCCAGCTCTGGTGTATGTGCTGGTACCCTAGCCGCTGAGCTATAGGCACCGAGCCTGTTTTTGTTTTTGTTTTTAATGTTTTTGTAGGGATGAGGTCCTGCTATTGGCCAGGATGGTCTCAAACTACTGGCCTCCAGAGAGCCTCCTGCCTTGGCCTCCCAAAGCTCTGGGATGACAGATGTGAGCTACTGTGCCTGGCCTTATTCTCAATAATTAAGCCTTTATTTTAATGATAGTATACTCTTACATAAACATGTATATTTACCTATGTAGTATGTCTTAGTGATTGATATAGGTGATATGTCAAAAGTACTTTTTTATCCAATCAAGTGGCAGTGTAGTCTCTTGAGTGTTCAGATATTTATATTCTATTTTTATCAGCTTTATGGGATCTTAAATCAGTTTTTGTGAATACATTTATATATCTTTGGTATTAGCTACCTGTTGCTGTCAAACAGATTACCAGAAACTTAGTGGATTAAAATAAAACATTTCATTTTCTCAGTTTCAGAAGTCAGAAGTTATAGAATGTTTTTGGAGGCTGTAGGGGAGAACCTGTTTCCTTTCTTTTTCCAGCTTCTAGATGCCATCTATGTTTCTAGGTTATGGGCCCTTTGTTCATCTTTCCTCTTCTCTGGCTCCTGCATCTCTCCTGACATCTTTTTTCTGGTTCTGAGCCTCCTGCCTCCCACTTTTAAGAACCTTTATGATTATACTGGTTCTACCTGGATAATCTAGAATAATCTCTCCTTGTCAGGGTCCTTTACTCAATTACAGATGCAAAGTCCCTTTTACTAAGGAAGGTAACGTAGTCACAAGTATTGAGGATTAGGACGTGGACATCTTTGTGAGGCCATTATTCAACCTGCTATACTTAATAGTGGAATTGTTTCTCTTATATTGTAGCCATATCTTCATATTTTTAATAGAGACTTTTAAGAAATTCCTCTGCTGAAGCTATGGTTATATATTTTAGTGTCTCATCTTTGATTTAGCCTCTTTGGTTTATAATTATTTTCTTGAAAGTGCTTACTTTTGCTTCTTTCCATCACTATTTTGTAATTTCTACTCTCTCACAAAGTGTAATGATAATGGCCCCCTAACTGGTTTTCTTGCTTCTACCCTTGAGTCCTTCTATTCTGTACATTTACAAACAGAATGAACATACTAAAAGTCCAAATCTGATAATGTAATTCTCCTAAGAAAGCATCTTCAGTGCCTTACTTACCATGTCCTGTGGATAGATAATAATTGCTAAAATTTATTGGGAATTTGTTGTGTGTGTTATTGCTATTATCTTCTTTATCCTTATGGAACATATAGTAAAACATGCTTAGAAGGTTAAATAATAAACCAAAATCCCAGAATAGGTTATTTCTCTAAGGATCTGTCATCAATAATGATGTATGATACCAAGATCTGTACTTGTACACATGTATTATTGGGTATTCCCCAAGATCTTATTAGGCCCTTTCAAAAATTCTTTCTTTCTTTTTTTTGAGATAAGAGTTTCACTCTGCCCTGGGTACAGTGCCCATGGTGTCCTATCACACAGCAACTTTAAACTCTTGGGCTCAAGCTTTCCTCTTGCCTCAGTCTCCTGAGTAGCTAGGACTATAGGCACCCATCTCAATGCCTGGCTAGTTTTTCTATTTTTAGTAGAGATGGGGTCTTGCTGTTGCTCAGGTGATCCATCTGCCTCAGTTTCCCAGAGTGCTAGGATTACAGGTGTGAGCCACTGCACCTGGTTTCAAAAATTATTTCTTGCTTATCTGTTCAGACTGATCTTTTATCTTTTCTTTAATTCAGAACTTTGTTTAACCATATTACATTTTTGTTTTTCAGAAGTGCCATGTTCTCCTTTCCTTTTTGCTCCTTAGAATTCATTGTATACTCCCATTCTTTCTCTCTCCTTTCCCCAGAAAAGCTCTTATGTATCTTTTAAGTCTCAGCTCGAGTCAGCCCCAGGAAACCTCTCTCCTAGGTGTCCATCCCCCAAAGTAAATTCATCTTAAAAATAAAATGACAGGCTCAGCGCCTGTGGCTCAATGGGCTAAGGTGCCAGCCACAAACACCTGAGCTGGCAGGTTCGAATCCAGCCTGGCTGGCCAAACAACAATGACGGTTGCAACCAAAAAATGGTCGGGCGTTGTGGCTGGCGCCTCTAGTTCCAGCTACTTGGGAGGCAGAGGCAGGAGACTCGCTTGAGCCCAGGAATTGGAGGTTGCTGTGAGCTATGATTCCACGGCCCTCTATCCAGGGTGACAGCTTGAAGTTCTGTCTCAAAATAAAATAAAATAAAATAAAATAAAATAAAATAAAATAAAATGACAATTAGGTCAGTTGATACTCCTTATACTTTTTCTTTTTTGTCTTAAATACATTAAAAATTTTATGTGCTTCTAAATAAATCATAGTATTTTAAAAATTAATTCACAGTTTTATAGAACTCACAGGGAGCATGAAATCAAAAGATGTTTAAGCAATAGGTAGAAGCATAATAACTTTATGAAACTTAGAACTCCAAGGAGTTTGCAACACAGCTCACTAGCCACAAAATCCTAAAATGGAACACAAATCTTTTCTAGTGCTAGGAATCTTTTAACCTAATGTTTTCATTTACAAATGTGAAAACCAAAATAATATTAATGATAATATTTTACTATTTTACTGAGGGCTCATATATGTTAATAAGCATACATTCCCACCTAAGCATGTATACCCATGCCCGAACTTCTTATCTTACTTTACCCTTTTGTTCTCCCCCAAATGATCACTTTCTAATGTAACACATAATTTATATATTTATTAGTCTATATTCCTTATCTTTTTTTCATAATATCCTATGTGTGGCATTTAACCAAAGTGAATTTTAATTTCCCACTGGACTCCCAAGTGCTTTCATCATTAAACAGTTCCACTGGCCACTGGCTACCTTTGATTTGGTTAAGATTTTTTTTTTTTTTTTTTTTAGAGACAGAGTCTCACTTTATCGCCCTCGGTAGAGTGCCATGGCGTCACAACTCACAGCAACTTCCAACTCCTAGGCTTAGACGATTCTCTTCAGCCTCCCGAGTAGCTGGGACTACAAGCCCCCACCACAATGCCTGGCTATTTTTTGTTGTTGTTGCAGTTTGGCCAAGGCTGGGTTTGAACCTGCCACCCTCAGTATATGGGGCCGGCACCTTACGCACTGAGCCACAGGTGCCGCCCTGGTTAAGGTATTTTTTTATCCTAAAAGCCTTTGGATTTACCATTTTCACATGTAGAAAACTCTTCTCCAAGGTATTCTTATGATGTGATCCTCACATCATTTGGCTTTCTATTCACTTGTTACCTCCTCAGAGAGGCTTTCTGTGCTCACTGTGTCATTAGTCTTTATTCCTTTACCCAGCTTTTTTTTTTTTTTAATTGTTGGGGATTCATTGAGGGTACAAGAAACCAGTTAACACTGATTGCATTTGTTAGGTAAAGTCCCTCTTACAATTGTGTTTTGCCCCCCAAAGGTGTGGCACACACCAAGACCCCATCCCCCTTACTCCTTCCCTCTCTCTGCTCTTCCTTTCCCCACCCCTCCCTCATTCTTTCTCTCTCCACTCTCCCCCTTCCCCACCCCCATGTCATTAATTGTCATTAATTGTCCTCATATCAAAATCGAGTACATGGGATTCATGCTTCTCCGTTCTTGTGATGCTTTACTAAGAATAATGTGTTCCACTTCCATCCAGGTTAATACAAAGGCTGTAACGTCTCCATTTTTTTTAATGGCTGAATAGTATTCCATAGTATACATGTACCACAGCTTGTTAATCCATTCCTGGCCAGCTTTTTTTTAAATAGCACCAATCACTGACATTATATTAACGTAACATGTTTATTGTTGTCTTCTCTATTAGAATGTAAACTCTTTGAGGGCAGGGACTTGGTCTCCTTTATTCATATTTCTATCTCCAGCAACTATTTCATTAGTACCTGATGTGCAATAGATGTTCAGTACATATTTGTTGAAAAAAAATGTATCTTTCTTAATCCTTATAAGAATCTTATGAGCTAGGTACTATTAACTTCATTTTACAGATGCAGAAATGGAATCAGGGAAGTTAAATAACTTCCTTAAGGTTGTATAGTTTAGTAAGAGACACACCGGCTTCTGGCTGTCTCAATCAGTTTGGGCTCATAACAGAATACCATAGCTTGTGTAGCTTATAAACAACAGAAATTTTTATTTGTTTGTTTATGAATGACAGAGTCTTGCTCTGTCATCTGGGCTAGAGTGGTAATGATATCATAAGTCATGGGAACCTCAAATTCCTGGTCTCTAGTGATCTTCCTGCCCCAGCCTCCCATGTAGCTAAGAGTATAGGCATTCCACCAAATCTGGCTAATTTTTCCTATTTCTGGTAGAGATGAAGTCTCACTCTTTTTTCTTTTGTACACATGTAGTTTTATTGTAACAAAGCAATTTGTACACTTTTATTTTTTGAGACAGAGCCTCAAGCTGTCACCCTGGATAGAGTGCTGTGGCATCACAGCTCACAGCAACCTCCAATTCCTGGGCTTAAGCTTAAGCGAGTCTCTTGCCTCCGCCTCCCAAGTAGCTGGGACTACAGGCACCCGCCACAACGCCCGGTCATTTTTTGGTTGCAGCTGTCATTGTTGTTTGGCGGGCCCCGGGCCGGATTCGAACCCGCCAGCTCAGGTGTATGTGGCTGGCGCCTTAGCCTGTTGAGCCACAGGCGCCGAGCCGCAACTCGTACACTTTTAACATTTAAAACTGAGCATCATCTTTCCTTTCCAGTGAAACAAAAAGAAAATTTAAAACTAAACAGGAACAAAATTACAATAGAGAATGTCAATTCCAAATAAGATCCTACAGGTTCTGCTGATTCTCCCATTTGAGTGGCAGGGCTCAAGTCATCATTAGGAGAGAATTTATTTTAAAAATGTCATCTTAAACTGCAAGAATGTCCATTAAATATCACAATTAAACATGCCAAAGGTGAAGCCATGTTGTCAAAATGCCCACTTAACCCACCCAAACATCTCAAACCCACCCTCTGCTGACCTTCTATACCCCATTTTTAAAAGTTTTTTTTTCTTTTTTTAAACAAGAGAAAGTAGACAGATACATATTGATACATGCTAACTGTCCATATTCACATAGAGACACAGTGTACTCACTGAGCCCAATATACAGAGAAAGGAGGAAAAAAGCTAGAATTCTATGCACGGCTACACAGGGGCCTAGCACCATCCAGCTTCCAGCAGAGTGAAGGGAGCAGGTTTTTCTTTTTTTTTTTTCTACAGAGCTTAGTGGAAAAGCTCCATACAGTTTTTGTTGAGACAGGAAGGGATAAAAACGAATTTGGAACAGAAACAAGTAGAGATTCTTTTCCAATTTGTATTCTGCTCAAGGTATTTCCCCCCAAAATAAGTTGAGAATCATGGTGTAGAGAAAAGAGACCTCAAGAACAGGGCGACTGAGCATAAGAGGAAAAAAAAAAAAGACAGCAACTTGCTCCCAGGGACTGGAGAAAACTTTTAAAAAGGTTGGAATCCATCAGTGTTCTGTTAGTTATCTCCTTTATCCTCTCCTCCTTCTTCCCCTTCATCATCATCTTCATCTTCTTCACCTTCATCCTCATCCCCTTCATCAATGTCTTCCAAACCTCCTCCATCATCATCATCATCTTCTTCTTCTTTTTCTTCTCCTCCTTCTTCATCATCCATATCAGGAACCAGGTAGTACTGTAATGGATTTGGCCAAATATCATCTTTGATGACCTCTCCTAATTCATCTGCACCTGCATCAGAATGGTCAGTAAACCAGGTGAAGAAGCTCTCTGGTTCCTCATGCTGCCTCTTCCTGCTGGCTTCATTCTGTGTTTGACGGGAACGTTTCGTCAAATCCTTTCCAGATTTCCATTTGATTTCAGTGGACTTTGAAGATGGATCACCACTCTCGTTCAGCTGAATTCTTTGGAGAGAACTTTATTTTCAAAGTAAGGGTTTTCATCGAAATAAAAATCTATTCTGTAACCTGATTTAATATCTTCAAATTCTGTCACTTCAAGTCTGATCAAATAATGCAGTGCCTCTTCATCCTCCTGCCCAAGCAGCGCGGACAGTTGCGGATGGTTGACAAATGTTACCCCAAAATTTGGGATTTTGGCGATCAATTCTGACCTCTTCTGAAAAAATGGTTGGCAGAGTTTGTTATATTTCTGTTCTACTTTCAAAATCTCCTCACTGGCTTGTTTATTAAGTCTGTCTATTTCATTTTGTACTTCATCAATATGTTCAATTGCTTCCTGCTGTTCTTTTTCTTTCTTTTTCGGCAATCCTTGAGAGCCTGAGGTGTCCTCCAGTCTGGGAGCATTAGGCAGACTTGGATTCCTCTTCTAAGGCGGGAGTGGAGACTGGCGTTTGAGGGCCATGCTGCTGGGAAACTCCGAGAACCTAACCACAGGTCTCCTAGCTCGGCAGAAAGAATCCCTGAAAACTGAAGTCTCACTCTTGCCCTGGCTGGTTTAGAGCTCCAGACCTCAAGTGATTCTCCTGCCTCTGCCCCCCATAGTGCTTGGATTGCAAGTGTTAGCCTTGGCACCTGGTCTAGAAATTTATTTTTCACAGTTTTTGAGGCTGAAAAGTCCCAGATCAAGGTCCCAGCAGATTCCGTGTCTAGTGAGGGCCTGCCTCCTGGTACACAGACAGCTGCCCTCATCCTGTATCCTCACATGGCAGAAAGGGGTAGGGAGATCTCTGGGTCTCTTTTATAAGGCACTAATCTCTGGCGGCACCTGTGGCTCAGTGGGTAAGGCGCTAGCCCCATATACTGAGGGTGGTGGGTTCAAACCCAGCCCTGGCCAAACCGCAACAAAAAAATAACCAGGCATTGTGCAAGGTGCCTGTAGTCCCAGCTACTCAGGAGGCTGAGGCAAGAGAATCACCTAAGCCCAGGAGCTGGAGGTTGCTGTGAGCTGTAATGCCCCGGCACTCTACCCAGGGTTAATAAGTAAGACTCTGTCTAATAAAAAAAGAGTCAAGGCACTAATCTCATTCATATAACATGTGATTCATAAAGTTAACTTTTGTTACTTCCTTGCTTTCAGTTCTATGAGTTTGAATTTCTAGATAATAAGGCACTGAATTTCATTTTATTAAAAGTATTTCTTTAAAATTGGCAGAATATCAACTCGCACGACCATCTGATGCAAACAGAAAGGAAATGTTATTTGGAAGCCTTGCTAGACCTGGACATCCTATGGGGAAATTTTTTTGGGGTAAGATACTAAATACTTCAGCCTATTTTATGTTTTGTTGTTGGGAAGACTGCGAACAAGAAAAGCTGATACAGAATTGAAAATTGTAAAGTCAGGGTAGCTAAGTCCCTTCTACATTTTAGGATGGCTAAGTAGCTTTTCAAATAGAAAGTCATGCCCTTATTTGCTTCTTTGACATTGAATATAGCAAGAATAGCACCTAATATTTTATGACTGATTCTAGGTACCTGATACTGTGCTAATACGACATGAATTATCTCATTTGATCATTGTCACAATGCTAAGAGATAGGTACCATTATCATCTCTGTTTAAAGGTAAACAGGTTCAGGGGTGCTATCTAATTTGCATTAAGTCACCAGATATTAGTGGGATTTCAACATCTGTTTATCTGATTATAAAGTCTGTGTTCTACCCCAAGCTGATATTTCCACTTATCAAAAGACTCAGCAGCGATTTCTGTAATAGTTTTTGAACCGTGACCTAATTAACTGGTAAGCTGTTTAACTGGTATATATTTTCATAATGGCTTTTTCTTGGTGGTAGAATTTAGTTATAGCCTTATTAATCTTGTCGATCATAGAGTATAATCTCGGATGAGTTGATCTAAATTACACTTCATTCAGAGAGTGTTTTGCTTTCCTTATGTTTTGTACAGTAATATGCATTTTATATGGCATATATGCATTTTATATGTTTTATGTGTTCTGCATGCATATTTTGTTGTTGTTGTTGCAGTTTTGGCTGGGACTGGGTTCAAACCCGCCGCCCTTGGTATATGGGGCCGGCACCCTACCCACTGAGCCACAGGTGCCCCCCCTCTACATGCATATTTTTAAGAATTAGGCAGTATATTAGAAAATCTGAGTTAAATGCTAGGCTAATTATTAGGCAAGGAAGCTTAGTCATTTACTCTACATTGTTAAGGTATTCCCAACCAGATACGAATTCCTTATGTATTAAAATATACTTTAGAATCGTTTATTGTGAATTTTGGTCTTATATTGATAATATTACTATTATACACTGGTTTTATATTCTCGAGTCACTTGGGTTGTTTTATTAGTCACGTATAATAGCAAAACACGCATTGTTGGGGTAGAAGATTTTTAACAAAGTTGACCTAGTTATTTCTGTAATCTTTTCATCCTTTTCACAGGAAATGCTGAGACTCTCAAGCATGAGCCAAAAAAGAATAATATTGATACACATGCTAGATTGAGAGAATTCTGGATGCGATACTACTCTGCTCATTACATGACTTTAGTGGTTCAATCCAAAGGTAATATTATTTATAATGGCTCTTAGAGTTAGTCTGAAATAGTGCTTTCTTAGGATTTGTTTGCCTGGATCAATGTTATAGTGCACTATTAATTTTTTTAGTGCTTGACCCTCATACAAACTAAAGGAAATCAGAATTTGGAAATGTCACATAACAAGTGGCAAACCATAGTATAGTAGTTACGGCGCCAGCCACATACACCAAGGCCGGTGGGTTGAACCCAATCCGGGCTAGCTAAACAACAATGACAACTACAACCAAAAAATAGCTGGGCATTGTGGTGGGTGCCTGTGGTCCCAGCTACTTGGGAGGCTGAGGTGAGAGAATCACTTAAGCCCAAGAGTTTGAGGTTGTGAGCTGTGATGCCACGGTATTCTACCGAGGGTTACATAGTGAGACTCTGTCTCAAAAAATAAAATAAAATAAAATAAAAATAACAAGTGGCAAAGCTCAGGAAAACATAAGACATTCTGATTCTCAGGCAATTTTTTTTCTCTCATAGACATAAGTCTTATCCAGAGGCTAGTATATGAGCATTAACAGGTCATGAATTGATCTTTTAAGTCACATTCAGCTGCCTCTGTATCTGTGGTTTTATGTTTACTCTATATTGATTGTAACTCTTGCAGGAAAGGTATTTGTTCATCCTTGCATAAGAGCCTATAAAATAGGACCATGGCAAAAGTATGTTAAATATAAAAAACTGATAAATACCTTTACTCTTTTTTTCTTTTATCATTGGTTTAAGTAACTCATGTTAATGATTTTTTAAAGAAATCATGAAAGCTTTCTTTTGTTTTCTTACATATTAACCTTCTTAGGCTATTTTTCAAAATCAGTTGCTAAACTATTTCTTTCTTTCTTTTTTTCGACAAGAGTCTCTCTCTGTTGCCCTGGGTAGAGTGCCATGGTGTCATCATAGCTCACAGCAACCTTACTCTTTTGGACTAGATTTTTCTATTTTTTTCTTTTTTGGAGACAGAGTCTCACTTGTCACCCCCATTAGAGTGTTGTGGTATCATAGCTCACAGCAACCCCAGACTCTTGGGCTCAAGCAATTCTCTTATCTCAGCCTCCCAAGTAGCTGGGGCTACAGGTGTTTGCCACAACTCCCGGTATTTTTAGAGATGGGGTCTCGCTGTAGCTCAGGTCCATCTTAAACTCAGGAGCTCAGGCGATTTGCCCGCCTAGGCCTCCTAGAGTGTTGGGATTACAGGTGTGAGCCACTCTGCCTGGCCGATTTTTCTATTTTTTTTTTTGTTTGAGACAGAGCCTCAGGCTGTCACCCTGGATAGAGTACTGTGGCATCACAGCTCACAGCAACCCCCAATTCCTGGACTTGAGCGAGTCTCCTGCCTCCACCTCCCCAGTAGCTGGGACTACAGGAGCCCGCCACAACGCCCTGCCGTTTTTTGGTTGCAGCCGTCATTGTTGTTTGGCGGCCCGGGCTGGATTCGAACCTGCCAGCTCAGGCGTACATATATGGCTGGTGCCTTAGCCCGTTGAGCCACAGGCGCTGAGCCGATTTTTCTATTTTTAGTAGAGACTGGGTCTTGCTGTTGCTTAGGCTGCTCTTGAACTTTTGAGCTCAAGCAGTCCACCCGCCTCTGCTTCCCAGAGTGCTAGGATAATAGGCATGAACCACCTCACCGAGCCTAAGATATGTCTTTTAACATACTTCATAATTGGCTCGGTGCCTGTGGCTCAACAGGCTAAGGCACCAGCCATGTACACCTGAGCTGGCGGGTTCGAATCCAGCCCGGGCCCGCCAAACAACAATGATGGCTGCAACCAAAAAATGGCCGGGCGTTGTGGCGAGCACCTGTAGTCCCAGCTACTTGGGTGGCTAAGGCAAGAGACTCGCTTGAGCCCAGGAATTGGAGGTTGCTGTGAGCTGTGCTGCCACAGCACTCTATGCAGGGTGACAGCTTGAGGCTCTGTCTCAAAAAAAAAAAAAATACTTCATAATTTGCACATTCCTTTTTGAAAGGCTGATTCTCTCATCTTAATGTGTTTATCCACTTCATAAAATTTTGCTCTATACATTGTCAAAATTAAGATGAAAGTTGACTTGGCAGTTACAAGTAAAACTTTTTTTTAATTTTTTTAATTTAGAGACAGAGTCTCACTTTATCGCCCTCGGTAGAGTGCCGTGTTGTCACACTGCTCACAGCAACCTCCAACTCCTGGGCTTAGGCGATTCTCTTGCCTCAGCCTCCCGAGTAGCTGGGACTTCAGGCACCCACCACAATGACCAGCTATTATTTTTTGTTGTTGTTGCAGTTTGCCCGGGACTGGGTTTGAATCCGCCACCCTTGGTATATTGGGCCGGCACCCTACCCAAAGAGCCACAGACACCGCCCACAAGTAAAACATTTTTTCATTTATGATCAAGATTAGTCCATGAGACTATTTGTGGTGGTTTCCTAGCACTCTGGGAGACCAAGGCGGAAGGATCACTTGGAGTCAGGAGTTTGAGACTAGCCCAAGCAAGAGTAAGACTGTCTCTATTTAAAAAAGAAAGAAAGAAAGAAAAATTAGCCTGCAGTATGCTGAGGCAGGATTGCTTAAACCCAGCAGTTTTTAGGTTGCTGTGAGCTAGGCTGATGGCACAGCACTCTAGACTGGGCAGCAGAGTGAGACTCTGTCTCAAATATTTTTAAAAAGAAAAAAAAAGATTAGTCCATTAAAGTTGACTTGTAGATAAAGTTATAGATATTGTATGATACATTCTTTTTTTTATTGTTTGGGATTCATTGAGGGTACAAAGAATTAGGTTACACTGATTGTGGGCATATGATACATTCTTTTGTTCAAATTATAGATGTGCTTCTAGATTCCTTTTACATTTGTTGAAGTAGGCAATTTCACAATATTTATTACTTAATTTATAATTTTTATTTAATTACTGTGTTTGCAATTATTTATGCATACATATTTTTCTTGAATTAGGTGTTCTAATTCTTTTGCATTCTCTTCCTCTGTGAAGAGATTATTAATACTTATAGCAAATTTTTAAAATAAGCTCTAAGTTTTTCTTTGTCTTTTTTATTTTTTTATTTTTTTGAGATAGAATCTCACTTTGTCGCCCTTGGTAGAGGGCTATGGTGTCATAGCTCACAGCAATCCCAAACTCTTGGGCTCTGGTGATTCTCTTGCCTCAGCCTCCCAAGTAGCTGGGACTATATGCACCCACCACAACGCCTGGTTATTTTTAGAGGAGGGGTCTTGGCTGTGGCTTAGGCTGATCTCGAACCTGTGAGCTCAGACAATCCACCTGCCTCGGCCTCCCAGAGTGCTGAGATTACAGGCATGAGCCTCCTTGCCTGGTCCTTTTTTTTTTTTTTTTTTCCAGACAGAGTCTCTGTTGCCCTTGGTAGAGTGCTGTTGTGTCATAGCTTGCAGCAACCTCAGTGTTGAGTTCAATTGATCCTTTTATCTCAGCCTCCCAAATAGCTGGGATTATAGGCACCCACCAGGACACCTGACTAGTGTTTCTATTTTTGTAGAGACTGGGTCTCACTCTTGCTCAGGCTGGTCTTGACTTCCTAAGCTGAAGCATTTCACCCACTTCAGCCTCCCACAGTGCTGTAATTATAGGCATGAGCCCCTGTGCCTGGCAGAAAAGGACTTTTGAGATAAAACCTTGGCAAGTAAGGGATGGAGGGCCACAGTGTAAGGCACACCTCTTGGGGGCGGCACACAATTATAAGAGGGACTTTATCTAACAAATGGCAATCAGTGTAACCTAATTTTTTGTACCCTCATTGAATCTCAAACAAAAAACACATAACATGAAATTTACTATCTTAAAAACAAAACAAAACAAAAAAAACCCACCTTAGCAAGTGTTAATGTAAAACAAGGGGAGTATAAAAGTACTGATGACATACCAAGAGGAAGAGAAGTCAATGTAACAGATTCATCTAGAGAAACTGTCTTAGAGGATATAAGTTTTCGAATGTGTGTAAAGGAAGATGGTTGGCATATTCTCATTATCTCCTAGCCCTTCACCCTAGCCTAATGATAAACAAAGACTTTTAAAAAACAATTTGTGGGCCTTCTCTAGCTTTACCAGGGAGTAATAAAAGAGTCTAACAAAACTGTCTTAAGTGTTGGTTAAGGGGTGGCAAGTAATGGCCAAATTACAATATCTCATTGTTTTATGGCTAAGGATCTGTGAGAAATCTAATTTGCACTTCTGCCTTGGAATAATAATATTGTATTTCCACCCTTTCCCTTCCCTCCCCTCTCAAGAAACACTGGATACTTTAGAAAAGTGGGTGACTGAAATCTTCTCACAGATACCAAACAAGTAAGATATTTATTTTTGTAAGTTGTACACCTTCAGAATTAAAGTATGAATCCCAACAATTTTGGATTTTTGTTTTTTAAACACGTGATAAAATTATAATCTGACTAGGTTTAACAACGTTCTTAGGACCACATAACTTTTAAGTGGGAAAACTAAAACGAGATCTCAAGTTTCCATAGTTTCTGTAGTTCAAAATTTATATAGGCTAATAAACGTATAGTAAACAATAGTTCTAAAGAGTTTATGCTTCCTTTTATATTTATTCAGTTTTTCCATGGTATAAGTGTAGTATTGAGAGGCAGAATATGTACAGTCATAACAAATTGTGTTCTGAAAGTTTGTTTTTTTAAGTCAGTTTGGATTCTGGGACTGTTTTTTTTTTGTATGAAAGAAGTAATCTTCTGGATGATGGCTGCCTTTCTACACTATATGTATCCTGAAAAATGTATTTCATGTAATTGAACCAAATAATCTTTTATAAGAAAGAATATGTGGAGTGACTGTTCAGGATAATATAAGTATTTTTTATCCATCTCAAATTCATCAAAATATTGCTAATATTGATAGTATACTTTACTATTACATTTTTGTTACAAAAAAATACAAAAAATTGCCAGACGCGGTGGCACGTGCCTGTAGTCTCAGCCACTCGCCAGGCTGAGACAGGAGAATCACTTGAGTTCAGGAGTTCTGGGCTGTAGTGCACTATGCTGATCAGGTGTCCACACTAAATTAGGCATCAATATGCCTAACCAGGAGCAGGGACCCACCAGGTTACCTAAGGAGGGGTGAACCAACCAGGTCAGAAACAGAGCAGGTCAGAACTCCTGTGTTGATCAATAGTGGGATAGCTCCTGTGAATAGCCACTGCACTCCAGCGTGGACAACATAGTGAGACCCCGTCTCTTATTAATAAAAAAAAAAAAAAAAAAGCATATAAAAAATTTAATTTTGAAGCATGTGAGTATTTCTTCCCATACCTAGCAGTTTGCATTTTAATAAAATTAATCAGATTTTTTCCCCTTGCATCAAGTGAGTAAGCTAGTGGCTTTTTTGCAGTTCTTCTTCTAATACGTGATTATTTTAAATTTATGGAAGTAATTAGGTAGAATAATTTGTGATAACAACTGATTGGTTATTTTTCTCTTGGCTTTACATAAATGTCCATAGATAATTATAAGTGCTTTGTATGTATTGAAAGATAATGATAGCCATGACAAATTTTACGGGGGAAGTTATTTTTTAATTTTTCTGATAAGTGAGTGTGAGCTATGGAAATGTGTGATGGCAGATGAAAAGTTTTATATTTAATAGAGGAATCATTAGGTTCTACCAATCTTTGATAACCATTTAAAAAATTCTCTTAAAGGCTCGGCGCCTGTGGCTCAACGGGCTAAGGCGCCAGCCACATACACCTGAGCTGGCAGGTTCAAATCCAGCCCGGGCCCGCCTAGCAACAATGACGGCTGCAACCAAAAAATGGCCGGGCGTTGTGGCGGGCGCCTGTAGTCCCAGCTACTTGGGAGGCGGAGGCAGGAGACTGGCTTGAGCCCAGGAATTGGAGGTTGCTGTGAGCTATGATGCCACATCACTCTATCCAGGGTGACAGCTTGAGGCTCTGTCTCAAAAAAGAAAAAAAAAATTCTCTTAAATATTATTCACTAATAACTTTGGTCCCTAAATCAGAAATGTTAAAAAGTCTTCAAGGCTTTGAATACTAATTTATATTGACCATGTTTGGGAAGAAATATTAAAGTTACAATATCTTTAATCAGATTGGAAACCCTTGGAAGAGGGGACTATGCCATATAAATACCACAGTGTCTAATATAGTACTTTATACCTAATAGTCACTGTATGTATATTTATTTGGATTTAAAAAATGTGTAACATTCTTTCTGAAATGGCTTTGTATAGTTGGAAAACTGAAATTTAATGGGGCTGTAGAGGCAGTAAATCCTGGGGAGAGGACTTCCCTTCAATTCATTATTTTCTATCACTTTTGAGTTGTAAAGGTTTTTGAGTTCTTGAGGCTGCAATTTAGAAGAGGTTGTGTATTTCAGGATATTGTGGTTTTGTTGCCAACTATTCATTCATGCCTAGAATTCCTTTCAGCTAGGAGTATATAGAACAGATTACAAATACCTGTTAGATATCCCTGAAGATAACTGCTTATAAAGGCTTTTGCCAATTAAATTTTAATGTATTTGTTTTATTTTCAGTGGGTTACCCAAACCAAACTTTGACCATTTAACGGATCCATTTGACACACCAGCATTTAACAAACTTTATAGAGGTTCGTGAAAGGTTTAAAACTATTTCAGATAATTTTAGCACATTCTCTTAAACTTAATTGAGGCTGCCAATTTTCTTTAAAATTAGAACATAATAGAAAATAGAAATGGGTTGGAAAGGGAGTAGATGGGCCCTGAAGATCTAATTGAGCCACTGACTAGCTGCTGATTGATTGATTCTGGTGCCTTGCTGCTATTTGAGACTGTTTCATACTTTCTCCTTGTTGTTCCTTTTGTTCTTTGTTTTTTTGTTTCTTTCCTATTTCATTTTATTTATATTCTGCTCTTTTTTCCTTTAGAGCAGTGGTTCTCAACCTTCCTAATGCTGTGATGTATTTTTATTGTTGATTACCGCGGCATTAGAGAAAATAGAGGAGAGGGAACACTTTGGAAATCGCTTCCTTTTTTTAACTGCCAGGGCTGGATCTGAACCCGCTACCTCCAGCATATAGGGCCAGTGCCCTACTCCTTTGAGCTACAGGGGCTGCCAGGAAATCACTTCCTTTTAATTTCATTCTAAAAATAGTATTTGTTACATAAGGAAACAGGGAGAAATATTACCCTTATATCTTACTTGCCATCCAGAGACATCATTTTTGCAAATTATTTTTTGATTTTTTTCATATTTTCCTAACATAGTTGAGATTATAAAACATGCACACTTCTTTTTTCATTTAATATTATAACTCTAATAATTATATAATGAGTCATATGATTAAGCCATAATTTACTTAATAATTTGCCCATGCCGAATATTTCAGAAACATTCTAATTCACCATTTCTCCTGTCTTTTTATCGCGGCAGATTTTTTTCTTTCTCCTAATTGCCTTAGATATTTCTCCCTTCTCCTTCACCCCATTGACGGTCTCTTTCCTCTTCTTTTCCTCTGATCAGTGACTGTTTTGCCTCACCCTTTCTGCTACTGTCTCCATTCTGTTATGTTGACTTTTCCTAGAGACAACTTATTTTTGATTGTATTCTTTCTGGCTTTAGATTTCCTAATTCATTGTATAATAGCGCCGGGAAGAATTTTAGAGACACTTAAGCCCAACTTACTCAATTTGCCATGAGAAAACAGATTCAGGAAAATTTAAATGCAAGTGATATTCTCAAGGTCTTATAAGCACATGCAGCAAGGTAGTGGTAGGGCTGGATTTCATCCCTGGGTCTCTTCACTCTTAGGTCTGTATCCTTACATCCTTAGCAGCATTTCATGTCCTCATAGTTCTTTTATTCCTACTTTTTTTACCTGTGAAACAAAATCGAAAATAAAAGTAGTATTCTTAAAATTGGAAAATTGGCAACTTGAAATAATTATATTTAACCTTCTGTTTATTGGATAATGAAGTATATTGACTTAAAAAATTTGTTTAGTAAATGTTATGGCAAAACACTTATATCGGTTCTTATGGAAAATATTTTTGTTTAGTTGTTCCGATCAGAAAAATTCATGCTCTGACCATCACATGGGCACTTCCCCCTCAACAGCAACATTACAGGTAAGAGTTTAAGAGAAATTTTATTTTAGTAGATACTGAGTGAAAGTCCTGTTTTTCAAGCATGCTTTAAATTGGGGAGTTCAGAATTTATAAATACAGGTAATGTTGTAACCTGAGACTTGATTACTCCTAAATTTGTCAAGCCTTGGTGTATATTTTAGTGAGTTTTGGGGAATTAAAACTAGAGTTTTCTTATAACTAGTTGCCTTTCCTGAGTATTTAAAATTAAGTGCTTAGTGTGAAAGCTAACTTTTATAGTATAGGGAGCCTCTTTTGACACCCAAGGAATTGTAACAAACTGGTCGACATATGAAGGTGGTCAACATAGTGTTAGATGTCAAAAAGATGGAAAGATGCTGCAAAGAATCAGGCCAAGTAGAGTTAATAGAGGAGATTTCTTAAAAGCTTCTACATGCAGATGGGCTGCTACCAAAAATGAAAAATAGTTACAGCACTGAGTTGGGGAAAGGGCCCCTTTTAAAATGATTTAGGATGTGGCGCACATTTATCCCAAGATGCGGCCATTGTGTCAGTCATAGCTCAGTAATTCAGGGTGTGGTGCAAGAAATCAATAGGTCATCAGCTGGAGACCTTGTAAAAGGTAGGAGAGTTATCTGCTGGAAATTTTCTACAACCTGGAAGAATTGTTTTAACAGAACCAGAGAACCACTGGAGCCAGAGAAAGACTATTATTCTAGCCTGTTGGTGTTAAAAAAGAAAAGAAATAGAGAAAAGAAAATTCTGGGGTTACAGTCGGGGTCTGTTAATTGGCTGCTGTCAAGGCCAAACCTCAGTCCTTTGATATGGGCTGCTGTCTAGGTATATCAGTTGTTGGAATGCAGAACCTTGGATGGAGGGTCCAAGACCAGTTGAGTATGTTCCTTGGTCTGGGTGGGTCAGTTACTAGAATGCAGGTCCTTATTTATTTTCAGAAACTACTCTAGGGTAGGGCGGCACCTGTGGCTCAGTGAGGTGCCAGCCCCATATACCAAGGGTGGTGGGTTCAAGCCCTACCCTGGCCAAACTGCAACAAAAAAATAGCTGGGCATTGTGGCAGGTGCCTATAGTCCCAGCTACTTGGGAGGCTGAGGCAAGAGAATGGCTTAAGCCCAAGAGCTGGAGGTTGCTGTGAGCTGTGATGCCACAGCACTCTACCAAATGAGACTCTGTCCCTACAAAAACAAACAAACAAAAAACCAACTACTCTAGGGTAAAGAAGCAAACAGAGGCAATAGTGATTATAATCAAGGGATAATAATGAAAGGACAATGATTACTATCATTAATTTAACTAAGTCTGCTCTTTTGCAGAGTTCTGGGGACCTTACTCTAGTTCTCATCTGGCTCCTCTCCATCAATTTGTAAGGGTGGTTTCAGTTTCCCCCTGGGCTTTTACCCAACTTCAGTCCTTAGGTGTGGGCAAATAAGGGGGGAAAGGGCTGACATGGACATAATTAGGGTTGTGCGCAGGGTAAAAGGAATGAAATCATTTGGCAGTCACCTGCAAATATTCATCAGTGCTGGATTTAGGGTATAAAGTTTGCATAATGAGAACATTAGTGTTCTTATTCACTGCCTTAGCACAGTTCTTAAGTAAACTTAAGATAGATAATACCTAGCTTTAAGAGTCCCTATAGAACTGATCTGAACAATCCAAGTGAATATTCCTGAAACTCAACTGGGTGTGGGGCCATTTGTGGGGCTCTGTTGCAGCCACACTGCCTATTGGGAAATTTTTCTATTCAAGTTTTCAGCTTCTCCTGAGGTATTTATACAGACACAGCAGATAGTGTTTAATACTGTGCAGATTCCCTCCAGTTGACCCAACAGAAAATCCCGCACTGCCTGGTTATCTGGGAGTACCTGGGCTAGCAAGTTGAGCAATCTTTTTTTTTTTTTGAGACAGAGCCTCAAGCTGTCACCCTGGTAGAGTGCTGTGGCATCGCAGCTCACAACAACCTTCAATTCCTGGGCTCAAGTGAGTCTCTTGCCTCCACCTCCCTAGTAGCTGGGACTACAGGCGCCTGCCACAACGCCAGGCCATTTTTTGGTTGCAGCTGTCATTGTTGTTTGGCGGGCCCGGGCTGGATTCGAACCCTCCAGCTGAGGTGTACGTGGCTGGCGCCTTAGCCCGTTGAGCCACAGGCGCCAAGCCCAGTTGGGCAATCTTTTTTGAGCCTGAAAGCTTTCTGCATTTATTTTCTGATCAGTCTTAGAGAGTGTTGGGGGAGAGGGATTCAATTCCTTATTTATTCAAGACAAGGTAAAAAAGGTGTCAACTGCAGTTGCAACCTAATTCCTACTATTCTCCGAACCCTCTCCCAATGTATCCCAAACACCTGACTCATCCTATTGAGGACAACTACGATCCTATCCAGCTAGAAGCAACTTTGGAAGACTGAACATCATCCTTATCACCTCTTTAAACAAGAATTGGAAATGTTAGGGGGCCTAACAGCCACACATGACCCCTTCTTCCTCCTTTTCTTCCTCCTCCTCCTTCTCTTCCTTTTTTCCTAAGACAAAGGATCTGGTTGGCCCCACTCTTGAAGTTTGCTCCAAAAGACCCCTAACTTCCTGGGCAAACTATGGCATTTGCCCACCTCCTATGGCCCTATATAAAAGGGATCTGTAACTGACCTCCTGGGCACAGATGCTACCTTTGCACTGCCCAGGAGGGTCACCCTCCCCTTTGTAAATCTGGCCTGAACATCCCTCCTCCCCCCGTCCCAAGTCTAGTCTCTGGGTGCCACAGCTTACAACTTTCAGAGAATCAGTGACAAATTTCTAATAACGTCTCTGTTGGCAAATAATAGATTAGGGGCTCGGCACCTGTGGCTCAACGGGCTAAGGCACCAGCCATGTACACATGAGCTGACGGGTTCGAATCCAGCCCGGGCCCGCCAACAACAATGATGGCTGCAACCAAAAAATGGCCGGGTGGTGTGGCAGGCGCCTGTAGTCCCAGCTACTTGGGAGGCAGAGGCAAGAGACTCGCTTGAGCCCAGGGTTTGGAGGTTGCTGTGAGCTGAGATGCCACTGCACTCTATCCAGGGTGACAGCTTGAGGCTCTGTCTCAAAAAAAAAAAAATAATAATAATAGATTAGGACTATTATTTCAAGTAATCTTTGTAGTGCTATTTCTGTGTCAGCCATCCCAAAATATATCAAAGAGATGTATTTTGGGATAAATAGTTTTGATTTCTTTTAAGTTGCCAGTTTGTAATTAAAAGATTTTACCATAAGGATGTAGGCCTACTGTACTGATAGTACACATGATGCATGCCTGGTCTATGGAAATTAGGTCAACTTTAGGAAGTAGTCAACCCTGGAGACTCTGCTAGATTTTCTTTTGTACTATGAGTACAAAAATATATTAGCTTATGATTTATTTGGCTGTGGCCAACATTTACTTTGTTTCTTCACCTTATTAGTCAAGTTGACACATACCAATATTTACTTTGATCTTATCAAAAGTAAAGTTAAATAACTTTAACTGAAATATAGGTCTGAAATATGTGACTAGCACATAAATCCCAAGGATTTACTCCTATGAGTTAGTGTAGATTATACAAATTAGGAAAAGATTTCTACTTATCTATATAGTTATCTCATATAAACAGTATATTGTGGGCTATGCTGTTCTTTAAAGGATTGTTGAATGCCTACAAATACTTTTGTAATTAGAAATAAGTGCTAATGACCTGATACAAGTTTAACTTAATTTTTAAATCCACTACCAACAAAATGAAACAGTTAAGACACACATGCTCAGAAGGGAACAAAGTAATATTCATCGTGTGAGCTCAGTAAAAAGTGCTTTTTGTCACTTATGTGTTAGAATTCTCCAGATATCAAGTCCCATAAAGTTAACAAAACTAGAATGCCTCAATGGAGTAAGCAGAGTGTATGTAGACAGCTTGCTGCTTTGTGTCCTCAAAAATATGGCTAAAATTAATAGTTTCTTATACATAATTCTTAAGGCCTTAAAATACTATGTTGAAAAAGCACACATCTTTTTTATGGATATGGAATTATACTATATTAACAAAGTCTTGTTGGCTCGGTGCCCGTAGCACAGTGGTTACGGCGCCAGCCACATACACCAAGGGTGGCAGGTTTGAACCCAGCTTGGGCCAGATAAACAACTTGTTGTTTAAACAACTGCAACAAAAAAATAGCCGGGTGTTGTGGCAGGTGCCTGTGGTCCCAGCTACTTGGGAGGCTGAGGCAAGAGAATAGCTTAAGCCCAAGAGTTTGAGGTTACTGTGAGCTGTGATGCCACGGCATGCTACCAAGGGTGATGTAGTGAGACTCTATCTCAAAAAAACAAACAAACAGCCATCTGCAGAAAAATGAAACTAGACTCCTATTTCTCACCATTTATAAAAGTTAATTCAAAATGGATTAAAGACCTAAATGTAAGACCTGAAATTATAAAACTACTGAAAGAAAACACAAAGGAAATACTAAAGGACACTGGTCTAAGCAAAGATTTTATAGCGAAGACTTCAAAACACAGGTAGGAGAAACAAAAATAGATAAGTGGGACAATGTTTAAGTAAAAAGCTTCTGCACAGCAGAGGAAACAGTCAACAGAGGAAGGAGACAATCTGTTGAATGGGAGAAAATAATTGCAAGCTATTCATCTGACAAGGGACTAATATCCAGAATATTAAAATGGGACTCAAACAATTCAAGAGCAAAAACCAGATAATCCAAAAGGAGTAGTGCGCCAGCCCCATACACTGGAGGTGGTGGAATTCAAACCTAGCCCCGGCCAAAAACTGCAGAAAAAAGAAAGAAAAAGCAGGCAAAGGACATGAACAGACCTTTCTTAGAAGAAGATACACAAATTACCAACAGGTATATGAAGTATTACTCAACATCACTAATGCAAGTCAAAACCACCATGAGGTCTCATCTCACTTCAGTTTGAATGGGTATTACTAAAAAGGCAAAAAAATAACAGGTGCTGGAGAGAATGCAGAGAAAAGAGGACTCTTAGACACTGTTGGTGGGAATGCAAATTAGACAGCCTCTATGGAAAACATATGGAGAGTTCTGGAAAAACTAAAAATAGAGCTGCCATATAATCTAGCAATTTTACTACTGGGAATTTATCTAAAGGAAAGTAAACAAGTATATCAAAGGGATACCTGCACCCCCATGTTTATTGCAGCATTATTCACCATAGCAAAGATAAGGAGCCTAAGTGCCCATCAGCATGTGAATAGATAAAGCAAGTGTGATGTGTGTACACAGTGCAATATTACCCTCCTATACAAAAGAGTGAAATCTTTCTTTGTAGCAACACAGCTGGAACTAGAAGTCATTAAGTGAATTAAACCAGGCACCAGCACACAAATATTGTATGCTCTTACTTACGTGTGGAACTAAAAAAGTTGATCTCATAGAGTTAGAGAGTGGAATAATAGTTACCAAATGTGGGGAGGGTTAATGGGTACCAACACAGAAGGGGTAAGTTCTAATGTTTGATAGCAGAGAAGGATGACTGTAATTAACAACAATGTATTGTATTAGAAAAGAGAACTTGAAATGTTTCCAGCACATAGAAATGATAAATGCTCTAGCTAATGGATACCCTAAATACCCTGACTTGATCACTGTTTATGTAATGAAATATCACATCCACCCCATAAATATGTGTAAATATTGTGTTTCTTTTTTTTTTTTTTTTTTGAGACAGAGCCTCAAGCTGTCACCCTGGATAGAGTGCTGTGACATCACAGCTCACAGCAACCTCCAATTCCTGGGCTCGAGCGAGTCTCCTGCCAAAGCCTCCCAAGTAGCTAGGACTACAGGCGCCCGCCACAGCGCCTGGCCATTTTTTGGTTGCAGCCGTCATTGTTGTTTGGCAGGCCCAGGCTGGATTCGAACCCGCCAGCTCAGGTGTACATGGCTGGCGCCTTAGCCCGTTGAGCCACAGGCGCCAAGCCATAAATACTGTGTTTCAATAAAATTTTCTTAAAGTGAAAAAGCAAAAAGCCTTGTTTATTACCTTTCAGTTGATTACTAAAATAGTTCATTGTGCAAATTTTGAAAATTACTGAGAAGCTGAATAATTCTGTTTCTATTTTCCCAAAGACTTAACATTTCTGTGTTTCTGTCCAGTTATTTTTTTATTTTTATTTTTATTTTTTTGAGACAGAGTCACAAGCTGTTGCCCTGGGTAGAGTGCTGTGGTGTCACAGCTCACAGCAACCTTCAATTCTTGGGCTTAAGTGATTCTTTTGCCTCAGCCTCCCAAGTAGCTGGGACCACAGGCGCCTGCCACAACACTCACCTATTTTTTTTTTGTTTTGGTTGTAGTTGTCATCATTGTTGTTTGGCAGACCCAGGCTGCATTCGAACCCACCAGCTCCAGTGTATGTGGCTGGCGCCCTAGCTACTTGAGCTGCAGGAGCCGAGCCTGTCCAGTTATTTTTTTAATGGATTGTCTGTTCTAAAGTGATGTTCATCATTAGTTATTTTGACTCCCCAAATATGTAAATTCTCAGTAAATTAGCTTTTGGAGGACCCAGTTTTTACAAAGAACCTAAGTATTTATCCCTTCAGAGTTACCATATCTAGTACAATTAGCTTTGTTCAGATGCAAATGTGTAATCAGCTGGGTTCCTTCAAAACTCCTTTTGTTCTAAAGTTTTAGTATATACATATGAATGTAAATCAATTCATATTTTAAACAATGTTGTGTAGGTTTTGAGGATTGATTAACATAGTTGAAATCAAAATATTGTATTTTGACTTTTAAGTGTTTACTAAATTTTGGCTTGCGCCTGTGGCTCAAGTAGCTAAGGCACCATCCACATATACCTGAGCTGGCGGGTTCGAATCCAGCTCCAGCCCGCTAAACAGCAATGATGGCTGCAACGAAAAAATAGCCGGGCATTGTGGCGTGCGCCTGTAGTCCCAGCTACTTGGGAGGCTGAGGCAAGAGAATCATTTGAGTCCAGGAGTTGGAGGTTGCTGTGAGCTGTGATGCCACAGCACTCTACCCAGGGTGACAGCTTGAGGCTCTGTCTCAAAAAAGAAAAAAAAAAAAAAAGAGTTTACTAAATTTAATTCTATATTAAATTTAATCTAATTACATAATTTCTTCATATGTACAGAAGGTATACAGAAAACTTGATTTTCCTGTATGTATTTGTTTAGTTGGAATACATTTCAAAAATTATAGTGGAAGCCAGTAGGAAAAGACTAATCAAATAGCATTTATATGTATTTATTTAGACTGTTACATGATTAGTATATAATAAAGGATTTTTACAGTTGTTACTGCGTTTTCATAAAAACTCTATGAGTAAGTAGTTAGACAAGTGAAGAGAAAAAGAAAAATACAGTGAAGTTAAATATCTTGCTCAAGATTATGATTATGATTACTTAAAGAAAAAACTAAAACTAGAACTTACACATTTCCTGACCCTTAGAACAATACATTTCACTTTACCACAGAGCTTGATGTAGTACTGAAAACTTTTACAGTTGAAGAGTGGTTCATATTTGCATTAGTTTCTGAAATGATAATCTGTATTATTTCAATTTTGAATGACAAAAATTAAAGGTTTTATCATGAAAGTAGGTAAGTTTGGTGTCCAAGAGGAAAAGTAGTAGCCTTGATAGTGATGAAGAAGTTAATTTTTACCATATTTTGTGTTTATCTTGCTGCTATTAAATTAAATACAATTTCATGTTAGTGGATTAATGTGAGAATAAGTTTATAATTCTCAAATTTTGTAGTCTTAGAAGTAAGATATTCTAGTATATTTGTATTTTGATTTTATTTTTATTTCTGATCTTAAAACTTTTTTTTGTTAAAGAGTGAAGCCACTTCATTATATCTCCTGGCTGGTTGGACATGAAGGCAAAGGCAGCATTCTTTCTTACCTAAGAAAAAAGCAAGTATAATAAGTATTTTCAGCGTAGCAATCTCTGAAAAATAATAGACAATAAGTGTTATATGATACATTCTTTCACTTTAGCTGCTAGGAAGCTAGAATCAAATTTAATGCTTAATTATAGTCATCTTAATCATCTAGATTATTTTAATGGCTATAGTTATTATGTTTGTGTATTTCCTTGTAAGTTACATTTTAGACCGTGTTGAAAGTAATTGTATACAAAACTTAAAACATACAAATGAAACTAATAGATTCCAGAATTACATAAAAGGATTAGCTGTAATCAAGAATGTGGATTTGACTGAAGAGTAAGGAAGTCAATTATTTAAATGCTATGGATCTCTAGGCTTTCCAACCCGAAAGGTGGACTTTAACGAAAACTTCATTGGGCAAGTAATCATAATGAGTATGTGCAACAGTGACTAGTTTATGCAGCTATGTTAGTAAATGTTTTCTAATTTTAAGTGCCTATTTAAGTCACCTGTAGCCAAAGAATAGAAATATAACTTTAAAATAAAGACCCATACATTAAGGTAATTCCTTGTTTGATTTTTCTTTTACTTTTTATTTTCTTTGGAGACAAATTCTCATGCTGTCCCCCAGGCTAGAGTGCTGTGTCCTAAGCCTAGCTCATAGCAACCTCAAACACTTAGGCTCAAGGGATCCTCCTGCCTCAGCCTCTCAAGTAGCTGAGACTGTAGGCACTGGCCATGATGCCCAGCTAATTTTTCTATTTTAGTAGACAGGAGGTCTCCCTACTTAGGCTAGTCTGAAACGCCTAAGCTCAAGTGGTCCTCCCACCTCTGCCTCTCAGAGTGCTAGGATTACAGGCGTGAGCCACCATGTTGGGTCCCTTCTTTGACTTTATACTAATTAGTTTGAGAATGGAAAGGAAGATGAGAAATTTAAATAAGTACTTTAAGATATTGGTATGTACTAGAACATTCATAGAAAGCTGAGAGGGGGATGGCACCGGTAGCTCAGTGGATAGGGCTCCCGCCACATACACCAAGGGTGGTGGGTTGGAACCTGGCCCAAAACAACAATGACAACTGCAACAACAACAACAAAAAAATAGCTCCCTGTTATGGTGGGCGCCTATGGTCCTAGCTGCTTGGGAGGCTGAAGTAGGAGAATTGGCTTAAGCCCAAGAGTTTGAGGTTGCTGTGAGCTGTGACGCTACAGCACTGTACCAAGGGCAACATAGGGAGACTCTGTCTCAAAAAAAAAAAAAAAAAGAGGAGGAGGAGGAAGGTTCCAGAGAAGTAGAGAGTTGGGCACTGTGGTTTCACATAGCAAAACTTCTCCAGCTTACTGAACCCGCAGCGTAACCCTGCCCAAGATCTTCCAGTAGGAAATGGTGGATGAAGATAAGATCTTGGGATCTTGCCCTTCTGGCTCCTGCCACCTCAGGCCTCCCTAAAACTTTCTCCTCACCCCAATCAGGTGTGGATCCCCAGCTCTATGTTACAATCACCATCTCCGTCATCATCGTTCTTGTGGCCACTGGCATCATCTTCAAGTTCTGGTAAGTAAGGGGAGAAGGATGATAGTGGATGGGGTTTGAACATTTGACAATCAAGGCTGAAAGCAAGGCATAAGTCTGAGGGAGCAAGGGCAGCCGTGTTGCTGCAGGTAGAGTAGGAAATGGTGGATGAAGATAAGATCTTGGGACAAGGCAGTAGGGATTGGGGTGGGAGAAGACAGTGAGAAACCCAGGCAGGATCCACCTTGCAGGGAAATACAAGGATAATAGGAGGGAAGAAGAATTATTTATGTGTACTAGGGGCTTTGGTGGGCATGCCTTGTCCCTATTTCCTCCAAGGCAGAGAAAACTGACCCAGTCTGCAGCGCCCCTTCTTAAAGCTGCCTGCAGGGGAGGGAGAAATTCTGGAGCTTTCTTTGCACAGGCTTAATAATGGATCACTTGGTCCTTCACACTTTACTGAGAGAATCATTAGACTGAGGTGTCCAGGTCATTAGCTGACTTTGAACTAAAACTAAACTTGCCAGGTGCCTGCTGAGGAGAGAAATGGCTTTTCTGGGCATGCATGGGGGAAAGGGCAATTTGGAGGGACTGTATGTGTTGGGGGGGTACTAATCCTATGGATCTAGTTGGGAGGATGGGTTAGATTCCTGAGCCCCCCAGGGGTAGCAGTAGTAGTTTTATGGGAGATTTGGTGTAGGGGAACTTTTTCAGAGGCCAGTTTCTCTGCCTCTGAAGGGATGTTGGGGGAGCCTGGGGGTGACCAACATGTAGGCCCAGGATGGGGGCTACTTGAGTGTGTGAAAGAACCTCTTTCCTTCTGGTGCCCCAGCTGGGACCGCAGCCAGAAGCGGCGCAGGCCCTCAGGGCAACAAGGTGCCCTGAGGCAGGAGGAGAGCCAGCAGCCGCTGACAGACCTGTCCCCTGCTGGAGTCACTGTGCTGGGGGCCTTCGGGGATTCACCTACTCCCACCCCTGACCATGAGGAGCCCCGAGGGGGACCCCGGCCTGGGATGCCCCAGGCCAAGGGGGCTCCAGCCTTCCAGTTGAACCGGTGAGGGCAGGGACTATGGGACAGGAGGGTAAGGTGGGAAGGCGACAGGTCTCCAGAGCTGGGGTGGGTGCTCCCTGGGTGGGTGGTATGGAGGCAGGCTTGGCCAGCCCACAGCCCCTGGCTCTCCTTCCCAGGCTGGTCCTAGGTCCTCCCAAGGCGGCTGGACCAGCACTTCTGGGGATTTTTTCCTTCACCCACTCTGTCAGGATATATGTCCCATTCTCTGCTGCCCTTTAACATCAACTCTGCCCTCTTAACCACCATCCACTTCTTTGTCTTTGACTTCCCCCACTATTCTGGTCTGCCCCTTGGTTCCTGATTGTACCCTTTCCCTCTTCCTCTCAGGATTCCCTTGGTGAATCTGTGACGCCTCCCCCCCAGTGTTGGGGTGCTGCCAAGCAGGAGGCGGAGGGGCTGGCACAGCCCCCATCCCACTGAGGGTGGGCAGCTGTGGGGAGCCAGGCGAGAGTGCTCCTGGCCCCTGCCCATGCATTTCTCCCTGGAACACTCACTGGCCCCATGGGCAATCCTACCTGCTTGCCCTCTGTAGGTGGGGGCCTCACATATTTGTGACTTCTGTCCCCTATCCTCACCCTTGCACACTCACATGAAAGCCTTGCACACTCACCTGTACCTTGACAACGATTGCACACACTCATGTTCCCAGACAGTTCGTCTGCACCCTCCCCCACTCCCACATCTCTCCACTCGGTGGCTCTCTCATAGTCTCCCTCTTGTTGCACACTTTCAGTCTTTCTCTTTTCCACATTCTGTGCTCAGTTCATTCACTCAGTGGTCAGTGTTCCCTGCACACTTTACCTCTCACATGCATTTCCTGGCCTAATGTTGTGGTGTTGTGTGGCGTACTCACTCTCTCTCCCTCATGAACATTCACTGGTCTAGTTTCTGTGGCCCCTGCATGCTGACCCTGAGGTGGGTAAGAGGTGAGGTTGGGGCTCCTCGTGCCCTTATCTGTCATGGTTCCATTCCATTCCATGTCACATGTTTCCGTCTCCCCCATCCCACTCCAAGGGCACTGGAATCACCCTGAGGGCTCCTCCATGGGAATAGGGGTAGTGAGACCCCAAACTTTTCCCCCACCACACTGCTAAATCCTGTTGTCTGAGAGATGGGTTTTGGGGAGTTGACTGCTGCACTAAATGAGAAAGGGACTCCCACTTATCCTTCCCTTCCTCCTAAGTCCCCTTTGTCTTGTCTGTCCTGCTGTCTCTGTGTTTGTCACTCTTCTCATTCAGAGTCCTTGAGCCAGTCCTCTACTTCCCAGCCTTCCTTAGGGCCTCCCTAACCCCACCTAGGCTGCCAGGGACCAGAGCCAACTGGTTCAAGGCTATTGGGAGCTCTGCCTCCAAATCTACCCTTTCCCTGCCTGGGCTCCCTCCTTATTTCCTTCCACTCTCCCCCCCCTTTCCTGCTCCTCAGGTTCTTCCCTTCTTTTCACCGGTTTTTCCACCTTCTTTATTCCCCTCTTACCTGGCTCCTATGCTGTGATATATATTTTTGTATTATCTCTTTCTTCTTCTTGTGGTGATAATCTTGAATTCTTGTGGGATGTAAGTTTCAAAATTTTCAAATAAAGCCTTTGCAAGATACTTGAGTCCCCTGGTTCTGCCTATGACCCCTGTAGAGGGGAGGGGTGGGCAGCCAACAGGGAGGAAAAGAAGGATGAAAGGGGTGGGTGTGCTCCAGACCAGATGTCACCTGGCCTGCCTGGGAATTGACCAGGGCTTTGACTTGGTACAAAATGGAAGGGCGAGAAGAGGAAGAGAAACTGAAGGGTGCAGCTGATGCAGGAGAGAAACTGGACTGGAACCATGGCTCACTTGTTCTTTGCCAGGGAAGGTCAGGAGAGACCATGAGAAAGAAGACAGAAGAAGAAGGAAAATCACACAGGAGAGGCAATGGAGCAAGCAGGAAAAGGAAGGCGAGCTGATAACAGATGGAGAGTGAATGGAGAAAGGAATGAGAAAAATGGAGCAATGGAAAAAGGATAAGAGGGAGCCATAGAAAAGAGGCTGCTCTGCTTTATTTTCAGCCTTGCTCTCTAACCTGCCTCTACCTACAGCTGTCCCTCAAAAGCTGTGCAGCAATCTAAGCCCTCTGGTTAACTTGTTAGCTTTCCCCAGTCTGCCCTCTCTGAGAGAAGCACTGCAGGGCAGTGGGGGTGGAATCCAGGGGTGCTTTTGGGGGAGGAAACTAGAGGTTGCCCAGTTGGGATCAGTCACCTCTAAGTCCCCGACTCTAGGTTTGGCTCCTGTTAACAGCCCTGTGAAAACCCACACATCAGCCTCTCAGCTGTTGTTAGGCTCTGTTACCACAGTAACCATCCAGGTCCCATCTCCAATACCTCAATCTGTGCCCCACTTGCTCCCAGGAAATGGGATAGCCCCAGGGAGCATAAGAGGCAGGTATAGTATGCAAGAGAGCAGCCCAGGACTGTATATGCTTCCATGTGTTTATCTTTGAAGCTAGGATTAGGAATGGCTCTGTGTTGGTAGGTGTAGTGCTTTAGGTGTTGGGGAGCTTTACCATGAACTGAGGGAAATGGGGCTGAGTCAGTGTAGCACATAATGGTGAGTGTCAGGAGGAGGAAGCGCCTTTCTCCAGATGAGAGCAGTGTGTGCATTCAGGGTGTCAGACTCCCTAAGAAAAGGATAGATTGCTACAGAGGAAAGAAGCAGAGCAGGGCCAAGGATTTATGAGCCAACTCTAAGCAGAGATGTGAGGCAAACAAGCTTCTGAGGGGAACTCTGAGGAGTCAACCCAGTGGGGCATGAAGAGATCCCAGCAGGCAGCTGATGGGAGAGAGAGGGCTGGAGTGTGGGTATTGGAGGAGGTGTTGATGGATGCACTGGGGGCATTAAGTAGGGGGGGAGAGAGGAGAGGAAGCTTCATTAACCTTTCCTTCTTTCCCCACAGGACTCTAGTCCTTGTCAGGTGAGGATAGGGAGAAAAGAGATGCACTGGCACAGAAAGGGTAGGGGCTCAGTGCTGGGGAGTACACTGGGCCCTCACCTTCAACAAGGATCTCTCTTCCCAGGGACAGCATGACCTGGGACTCATCCATATGCACAAGGCACACATGAAGGCCCCTGATGAAGAGGGAATTATTGCCTGATTAGACCTCTGTTTCTCTAAATTTAAATAAATTAAAATATACTGGCAAGACACTGGAAATCTTCACCTGTTCCCTTTCCTGAAATGCCCTCCTTCCACCATGGAAAGTGTGATGGCAGGTAAGAGAAGAAAGAAGACTGTCCTAGACTTCTGAATTGTCCTAAAGGAATTATGCCAAACTAAATCACACTGTCATGCTAAGGAACAAACCCAACTTTTTTCCCTCCTGTAGTTGAAACAGACTGTGGGAGGTCCTCAGAATACTATACCAAGAACAAAATAGCCATTCTGCCCTTTTGGGAATTGGAAGGTTCCTTGAGGCCACACATCACAGGCACCACTGGAACCAGCAGTCTCTCATCATTAGACATTCTTTGTCTCTCATCATCATGCTTTCTTTGCCTCCTGGGCTGTGCATCAAATGACTCAGCGAGGCTTCTCTTAGCATTTTTCTGGAATGCTTACCATTGTGGCTCAGACCAAATCAGGGAATAGGGAAGCCCCCAGGAGGAGGGATCTCCCAGGCTGAGCTCAGGGTGTGGAAGTGATTCAAGATGGAAACAGTGTGCCAGCTGGAGAACCCCAAGCTAAAATTAACAACCCTCCTCCCCCTACGCCCCACATTTATTGCTCTAAAGCTTTCTTTTAAAGAGTTCAAAGCACTTAAAACTTGATTCTTCTAGCAAGGGCAGGAATAGGGCTAAGAGTTGGAGACACTGAGGCCCAGGAAGTGGCTATGTAGTGTAAATAGGAAGAATAGGAGAACTAGGACTTATAGTGATTACTACTATTTGGCTCCCACTTTTCTATACCAGCCCCCAAAGTTAAGATTTTTTGAATCAGCAATCTCTAATCCATGCAGCAATAGGTCTGGTCACATGTGAGCCTCCCCACCCTTTTTTTTTTAAGACCAGTCAAGTGGAGTAGTGAGAAGGGGGAAAAGAGTAGAACAAGGAGTTCAATCTGTAACTGACTGTGAACAATCAAGTGAGATATCTATCTTCGGACCAGCCCACATGTGAGCCCTTAAGACCCTTATCCTGCCAACTGTTGCTACTCAGTCAACACAAACTGAGTGCCAAGCCCAAAACTGTGATAAAGGGAATATACACTTCTGAAAAGATACAAACTAGTTACAAACAAAGATATATATCATCTATTTAAACATAAATAAATGTTAAAAGGTGTCTTTTGCTACTTTCCTTGCTGGGACCTTGGGGGAAAAAACCACTTAAACCTGCTTAATCTTATTTTCATTCTCTATAAACGTGGGTGTTATAGTTATTTGTTAAGATTATTTTCCTTTCTCAGCAAGAGGGTATTATTGTTAATATGAGGGAATTCAATTCTGCTCCAGCCAAAATAGAGCTGAGCCCAGAGGGATTCTGGCCAGATTAGGGTGCAAGTTTTTTGCAGGTTTGCAACAGCATTCATTTCTAATACAGTATATATTTATCAGCCTCTACTATAAAGTAATGTGAACAGTTTCTTCCCTGAAGAGCTGACACTGCCTGAGGAATCACATGTATCAAACAGTTAAAACAGCAATAAAAAGTACAGATTAAATGCTATGGCAATTCAAACAAAAGAGCCATTATAGGTGAGAGCACTCAGAGAAGGCGTCATGAAGGAGTTAAACGCTTATACCTGAGGATACAGCAGCAAACAATTCAAATTACCCCCATGAAGCTGATATTCTAGTGGGAAGAGTTGAACAGCAAACAATGTGACTGGTAGGGAGGAATACTGTATTTGAAAGTAAAGCAGGGTAAGAGGTTAGAGATGTGGGTAAGATCAGCTAGATCAAATCTGCAGTAAGGGGTGTGGTCAGAAAGGATGGGTCGGATTTTGATGGCTGGGAGAAGTCCATCCTTATCCTTTTCCGCATAATTAAAGCATTGGCACGTTCTTGAGAGGTAAGAAAAAATAATGACAACTTCCTACATCAGAGTATTCCACCCAGAGGGAAGGGAAACGGCATCCTAGTCTTTTAAGAATACACAACGCCCCTCGTACCTTGATGCATAATTCATGAACTTGTCCCGTTTCTACCCTCCCCTCCCCAGAAGTCTTTTCCGGAAGCCCGAGGCCGCAGTTCTTATGGATCAGCTTTTGCCCTTAACAGAACCCGCCTTCGCTTCCGCTATGGCGTCACATCCACAGAGGGTACTACTGTGTCCTCAGGCAGAAGCTACTTCCGCCCCTACTTGTCGTAACTTCTGCCCTGAATATCCCGGAGCGCTAGCAGCACCGGATACGTTCTAGCCACTCCCGGAAGTGACTCGGCCTTTGCGCTGCCTTCTTTCTCCATTACCGGCCCCCCCACCCACAGTGCTATTTCCCTCCCTCCCCCCCTTTTCGTTTCCGGCGCTCCCGCCTTCTCTCCGCTGCGCTCTCCTCAGAGTCTGTGGGGGGGAGGGAGGGAGGGAGGGAGGGGGGTGTGGAAGAATTGGGGTTCTCGGGAGCACGAGCTGCAGCACCACTTCCGGGTGAGTGTTCGGGGAGGGAAGATGGGAGGGAGGGAGGCCACCCACTGGCTCGCGCCCCCGCCCCGCGGGTGTCTCGCGCGCATTCCGTGCGTGTGAGCGTGTGGGTTCGTCTCGCGCCCGGAGTGCGTGCCCGCGCGCTCCGCCTCGCGCTCTCCCCCCCTCTCTCACCCCCTCTGGTCCTCCCACCCCACTTGGCTCCCTCCTTTCCCAGCAAACGCCGCCCCTCCGGCGCTCTAGGTAAGGCTCTGGCGCCACCGCAGCCGTCGCCGCCGGGTGAGTCTCGCGCCGCTGCAGCCGGCGCGCGCTAAGCTCCTGCTCCTCCCCCTCCCCTTTCCATTGGGGGGGCGGAGAGGGGGGTCCACGGTGTGACTGTATGTGTGTCCGTCCCGGAACCGGAAGTGGTTGTATAGGAGCGGGCGATGGGAAGGAATGGGGGGGCTTAGGGGGCGGGTGCCTGTCTGGTGGGTGGCAGAGTTCAGTTCCCTGGAGGGGAAGGAGGGACGTCCCAAGGAAGGGTTTTTGAGGAAGGAGTGGGGGGCGACATCAGGAGAAGGCTACCAGGGGCAGTCTCAGGGGAGCGAATGTTTTGGGGGGACAACAGGGGTCTCCAATACATAGACTACTGTGCAAGCTGAGAGAGGTACTTCTTGGCTCAAGGCCTTGGGTAGGCAGGGGGCGAAGTCCTCGAAGAAGTAGAGGGGGGAGACTAGAGGAAGTAGCTGGGCCTGAACTGGCACTGTGCCTGACACAATGGCTTGTGCATCCCCCTGAGCTTTCAGCTTGGCCTTCTGAAGCCACTCCTCAGGGGCAGAGACCCTCCTCCTCTTTCAACTTTCCTGTTCTTTGACCCTTGGTACCTGTGGCCTGGGAAGGAAGAAGAAACAGTGTTTGAGCCTAGGAGTGGAACCCGAGTTCATCTTAGTTTCTGGGAAGTGAATTTATTTCCCTTGTATCCATATAGACTGTTATTATATCCTTCCATCTTTGGATTGTTGATTGGGGATCTGCCTGCCTTGCAGACGAACTCCTGACAGTCAAAGAGTTCCTGAGGTTATATACAGCTCTGTGGTGGCTGCACCCCTACTGGCTCCTGTAACCTAGACAATTTGTTTACAGAAAGTTCAGGAGCCCTGGAAAGGAGAAGGAATAAGACCACAGGAGGAAGAGAGAGAGAGGGTAAGACAATTTTGGGTTAATGGCTTTTCTGGTTTTGGGGGAGAAAGGGTCTCCATCAAATGGGTTTTTTTGTTTTGGTCAGCATGACAGAATACTACATTAATAGCAATTGTATTCCTGGTGTTGTGGGAGAAAAATGAGGCTTTTCCTATCATCTGTTGAGGGTACTCAGGAAGTGATTGGTAAAAAGTTGTCACCTGAATTCCCACTAGTACTCAAAAGGAATGATGTGTGAAATGGTCAAGTGGAACCACTGAATACTGTTGCATTGTATCCAAAAGAGAAATTTATTCTGCTTTGGGGACACATGGGCCCTATTTGCCAACATGGTCTTTTTTTTTTTTTTAATTGTTGGGGATTCATTGAGGGTACAAGAAACCAGGTTACACTGATTGCATTTGTTTAGGTAAAGTCCCTTTTACAATCCTATTTTGCCCCCAAAAGGTGTGACACACACCAAGACCCCACCCCCCTCGCTTTTTCCCTCAGCCAACATAGTCTTAATAAGTTACTTTATTGTATTTGAAACAAGCAGAGCTGAGTTTAGCATGCGGTTCTTACCCTTAATATTCCAATGGAGTTTTTGAAGTGGATCTGTTAAGTGATGAGAATCTGTGACATAGGATTATTTGAATTTGGTATGGCAGGGTGAAGTTTTCAGGGAAAAAAATGCTTCATGCTTTACCACTTTTGAGGTAAAGTGGATAGAACTGTATGAAGTAGGCACCAAAGTAGGTCTGGAAGAATTCACAATATGAGACCTAATGGTGATAGAGTTTTGGGTAGCCTGAATATGACAATATGTGAACCTAAAAGTTTGATTTCAGAGCTTATGATACTTAGTGGTATCTTTGAAGGATCAATTCCAGGCTTGTTTGAAAAATATATTCCCCATAAATTTCTTTCTCTCTCTTTTTTTTTGAGATAGTCTCACTTGGTCACCCTCAGAGTGCCGTAGTGTCTTAGCTCACAGCATCTTCAAACTCTTAGGTTCAAGCAATTCTCTTGCCTCAGCCTCCCAGGTAGCTGGATCTACACAGGTGCCCGCCACAACGCCCACCCCGTAAGTTTCTAAGTTGATAAAATATTAGGTATAAGGCTGGGCATGGTGGCTCATGCTGTAATCTCAGCGCTCTGGGAGGCTGAGGTGGGTGGATTGTGTGAGTTCAGGATTTGGAGACCAGCCTAAGCAAGAGCAAGACCCCCCCATCTCTTAACAATAGTTGGGCTTTGTGGCAGGCGCCTGTAGTCTCTTCTGCTTGGGAGGCTGAGGCAGGAGAATCACTTGTGCCCAAGAGTTTGAGATTGAGGCTGCGCCTGTGGCTCAGTGAGTAGGGCACTGGCTCCATCTACCGAGAGTGGTGGGATTGAACCCATGCCGGCCAAACTGCAACAACAACAAAAATAGCCAGGCATTGTGGCAGGCACCTGTAGTCCCAGCTACTCAGGAGGCTGAGGCAAGAGAAACTCCTAAGCCCAAGATCTGGAGGTAGCTGTGAGCTGTGATGCCACGGCCTCTATCGAGGGCGACAAAGTGAGACTCTGTCTCTTAAAAAAAAAAAAAGTTTGAGGTTGCTGTGAGCTATGATGTCACAGCACTCTACCACGAGTGACAAAGTGAGTCTCTGTCTCAAAAAAAAATTAGGTCTGAGGCTAAGTGTGGTGGCTCACAACTGTAATCCTAGCACTCTGAGAGGCTGAGGTGGGTGGATTGCTTGAGCACACAAGTTCAAGACTAGCCTAAGCAAGAGGGAGACCCCGCCTCTACTGAAAAAAAGAAAAATCGTTTGAGGCTGAGAGTTTGAAGTTGCTGTAAGCTATGACGCCAGGGCACTCTATCAGGGCTGACACTATCTAAAAAAACATATATATATACGTATATATGTATATGTACATACACACATATATATGTAAGTTATATACTTTTTTCTCCAGCTTTATTTATTTAATACCACCTTTTTTTGGCCTCACATTTCCCAAATCAATCATTTATAGTAGGTCAGAGCAAGAACTGCAACATTGTCTCTCCCACAGGTGACAGTGGTCAAGTGATGCCCAGGGTAGAAACTGCTGGCTCATATTGCCAACTGTGTGGTTTTAGTGGTCCTGTTTGGTCTGTTTGTATATGGTAGAATGATCTTTCCCAGTAGAATTGGGGTAAATTTGTTCTGAGTTGTTTTGAACTTGGAAGAGTTCATGGGTAATAGTACGAGGGCCCCAAATCCTGTTGCGATGGCCCTTCTTGAATGTCTTTAGAATCTTAGAGAAAGAGATTTTGTTTCCTTATTGAGGAAAAAAATGTTTCTTTGTGTTTTTTCATTTAAATTCATTAGCGCAGGTGGCACCTGTGGCTCAGTGGGTAGGGTGCCGGCCCCATATACTGAGTGTGGCGGGTTCAAACCTGGCCCTGGCCAAACTGCAACCAAAAAATAGCCAACCAAAACAAATAAAAATAAATAAATAAATTCATTAGCTCATATTGCAGGCTTTCTACAGTTGTATGTTTTAGAACTGTTTCTCTTAAGAGTGAGTGTCTTAAGTGGGTGGCGCCTATAGCTCAAGCGGCTAAGGCTCCAGCCACATGCACCAGAGCTGGTGGGTTCAAATCCAGCCCGGGCCTGCCAAACAGCGTGACAACTACAACCAAAAAATAGCCAGGCATTGTGATGGCTGCCTGTAGTCCCAGCTAGTTGGGAGGCTGAAGCAAGAGAATTGCTTACACCCAAGAGTTTGTGAGCTGTGATGCCACAGCACTCTACCCAGGGCGATAGCTTGAGGCTCTGTCTCCAAAAAAAAGAAGTCTTAAGTTCTGTAGTTGAATTCAAATTGATTGTTTTTCACATTTTTTTTTTTTGAGACAGAGTCTCACTTTGTTGCCCTAGGTAGACTGCCGTGGCGTCACAGCTCACAGCAACCTCCAACTCTTGGACTTAAGCTATAGTCTTGCCTCAGCCTCCCAAGTAGCTGGGACTACAGGTACCCACCACAACGCCCAGCTATTTTTTTTGGTTGTAGTTGTTATTGTTATCCAGCTATTTTTTTTGGTTGTAGTATTTTTTTTGGTTGTAGTTGTTATTGTTATCCAGCCCGGGCTGGATTCGAACCTGCCAGCTCTGGTGTATGTGGCTGGCGCCTTAGCTGCTGAGCTACAGGTGCCGAGCCCGTTTTTCACATCTTATTGACACTTCCTGTAGATTAGTGGTTCTCAACCTGTGGGTTATGACCCACAGTAACTGTATTAAAGGGCCGCGGCATTAGGAAGGTTGAGAACCTCTGTTGTAGATGATTGCTAAGCTAGAGGCTATAGATCCATTACTTTTGGGTAGTTCCTTTGTAATTATGTGTTCTTTATGTAATATTTTCACTAATAGTCCTTATCATGTGGATTTCAGGAGACCTTTGAGCATCTTTTTTCTTTTTTTTTTTTTAATCTTTTTGTGCAACTTCCATCTCATCACCATATGCCTTATGAACTTACTGTAAAGGGTTCATCCTCTTCTATCCTCCACCCTAAAAGAAGCCTAGTAGGAGTAGTTAATTATTCAGAGTCATCCATTGATAGAGGACCTAGAATTAGAATCCACAAGTCTTGATTCTTAGATCCATTCTCTAGCTACTGAATTTAATGGGTATGGAATAGTTCATGATTTTCTAAAGATTGATTGTGTTAAGGGAATGCTATTCTTGGAAAGAAAACTATGCTTTACTTGAAAATTAACAGTAAAAATAATAAGTTAAGTTCTGGGAAAGAGATGGTGCTTTTCACTGTATCTGCCAGAACAGCATGCTAGAGGCCCTGACACTTTATCCTTAGATGATTAGTACCATTATGGAAGGATGTGATCAGCTGGACAAAGGTTTGGTGCAAGAGTTCAAGTCCTACTATGTGTTTCATGGTTGTTACTTAATAGGGTCACTCTTCTTTACCTCTTCAGTGCTTTTATGATTACAGAAGGAATATGTCGCTCCTGGAACTTTTTGCAGTTTTTGGCCGGGGCTGGGTTTGAACCTGCCCCCTCCAGTATATGGGGCCAGCGCCCTACTCCTTTGAGCCACAGGCGCTGCCCTCCTGGAACCTTTTGAAAGAAAAGTACTGTCCAACCTAATTGTAGTAAACCTCTCTTTTTTTTTTGACACAGAGTTTCACTTTGTTACCCTTGGTAGAGTGCCGTGGTGTCATAGCTCATAGCAACCTCCAACTCTTGGGCTTAAGTGATTCTCTTGCCTCAGCCTCCTGAGTAGCTGGGACTGCAAGCACCTGCCACAACGCCCAGCAATTTTTAGAGATAAGGTGTCGCTCTTCTCAGGCTGGTCTCGAACCTGTGAGCTCAGGGCAATCCACCTGCCTCGGCTTCCCAGAGTGCTAGGATTACAGATGTGAGCCATCGTGCCTGGCCTAACCTCTCTTCTTATTAACAGAATAGTTGAGGCTTAGTGCAGTAGTAAAGTTGAAATTAGAACCCAGAATTGCAAGGGCTGGGTGCGGTGGCTAAGTCCTGTAATCCCAGCACTTGGGAGGCTCAGGCTAGATTCAAACGGTGGATTGCCTGAGCTCATAGGTTCAAGACCAGCCTGAGCCAAAGCGAGATCTTGTCTCCAAAAAATAGCCAGGTGTTGTGGCGGGTGCCTAAGGGAAGAGGATCACTTGAACCCAAGAGTTTGAGGTTGCTGAGAGCTAAGACACCATGGCACTCTACTAAGGGTGACCAAGTGAAACTTTGTCTCAAAAAAAAAAAACCAGAACCCAGATTTTCAATATGCCAGCAGTCATCTTTCCATCTGTTATGTTTTTTCTTTTCTGCTGTTTAGGGCTATAATAGAAATCTTCCTCTTTCTTCTCAGTCTAGAGGAAACCATCTCTTTTTTCTTTTCTTTCTTTTTTAAAAAATATATTAGCATAGGGCTGCGCCTGTGGCTCATCGAGTAGGGCGCCGGCCCCATATATCGAAGGTGGTGGGTTCAAACCCAGCCTCGGCCGAACTGCAAAAACAGAAAAATAGCCGGGTGTTGTGGCGGGCACCTGTAATCCCAGCTACTCGGGAGGTTGAGGCAAGAGAATCACCTAAGCCCAGGAGTTGGAGGTTGCTGTGAGCTGTGTGACGCCACGCACTCCACTGAGGGCGATAAAGTGAGACTCTGTCTCTACAAAAAAAAAAAAAATATATATATATATATATATATATTTTTACACACACATATAGGCATAATCATCAAAACTAGCACTCTTCTTTGTAGAGATGAGTTTTCCCTGTATTATCAGTGGGTTGCTTCAAGGTCAACAGAATGTTGATATGTGCCTGCTTGGATTTTGGGATGGTTGGTGAAACTTGCTCCATGAAAGACAAAGTGGTGAAAAGACAGACAATAAACAGTTATTTGAGTGATCTGGCACCAGAGCATCTTGTTACACAACTCTAGGGGGCACCATATACAAAGTCAGCCTCAGCAGAGTAGTGGCATAGCTTTCTCATGTATCATTTTGTAGGTAAACGTTGCTTTATAGTTGGATGAGCAGTATTCTCTGTGTATCCCTTTTTGGGCTGACCTATTTAGTAGAAACCCATAAGATACCTGTATTGTTTTGACCAAGGACCAGCTGTGGTTCCGACCTTCAGCATCTTTTAAGAACCAAAACAGGGTCAAGTGGGTGCAGTGGCTCATGCCTGTAATCCTAGCACTCTAAAAGGCCAGCATGGGAGGATTGCTTGAGGGCAGGAGTTCAAGAGCAACCTGAGCAAGAATGAGACTCTGTCTCTACTAAAAATAGAAATATTAGCCAGGAATGGCGGTGCACACCTGTTTTCCCAGCTACTTGGGAAGGTGAGACAGGATTGCTCGAGCCCAGGAGTTCAAGGTTGTAGTAAACTAGGCTGATGCCACTGTATTGTAGATAGCTGGGGCATCTCAAAAAAAAAAAAAAGAACCACAACAGAGTAATACACTGGCTATCTAGATGAGTGGAAGGGGCTTTTTATTTTGCCTTGGCAGTTCTGACCCTTTTATTCAGACTCCATCATTCTAAAATCAGTTACCTTTGTGGCCAAGTGAGGTTTCACAGAATGAAAGCAAAGAATATGACCTGAACTGCATGTCATTTCGCTGTTTTCAAAAACTTTATGTTGAAACATTTATTGAGAACTACCTGAAAAATGTGTAGTTTACTCCTGGAAACATTCTAAATTTTAATTCCTGAATCAAGCCACAACACAGAGTGTGTGTACTTGAGATATTTTGGTCTATTGATGCCCTTTGGTGCCTAGGTTCAGATCCCTGCTCTGCTATTTACTGTTTGACTTTTTTTTTTGAGACAGTCTCAAGTGGTTGCCCTGGGTAGAGAGCTATGACATCACAGCTCACAGCAACCTCAAATTCTTGGGCTTAAGTGATTCTCTTGCCTCAGCCTCCCAAGTAGCTGGGACTTCAAGGTGCCCACCACAAAGCCCGTCTATTTTTTTTGTTGTTGCAGTTGTCATTGTTGTTTTAGCAGGCCTGGGCTGGGTTTGAACCCGCCAGCCTGTGTATGTGGCTGGCGCCTTACCCACTGAGCTACGGGCGCTGCCTACTGTTTGACTTTTTGGCTCCAGTTTTCTCATTTAAAAATGGGGATTACAGTATCTGTCATAGAATTGTTGCAAGATAAAAGTTGTAAAGTGTGGATGGTGCCTGTGACTCAACGAGTAGGGCGCCAGCCCCATATACCGAAGGTGGTAGGTTCAAATCCAGCCTAGGCCAAATTGCAAAACAAACAAAAAAAATAGCCAGGCATTGTGGTGGGCACCTGTAGTCCCAGCTACTCAGGAGGCTGAGGGAAGAGAATTGCGTAAGCCCAGGAGTTGGAGGTTGCTTTGAGCTGTGTGACGCCACAGCACTCTACGGAGGGTGATAAAGTGAGACTCTTGTCTCTACAAAAAAAAAAAAAAAGTTGTAAAGTGCTTCCAACACTACCTTGAATACAGTATACAGTAAATGTTGATAGTGGTGGTGGTGGTGGTATTGTCCGTCACTTTTTTTTTTTTTTTTTTTTGGCTGGGGCTGGGTTTAAACCCTCTACCTCCAGTATATGGGGCTGGCGCCCTACTTTGAGCCACAAGCACCGCCCATTGTCCATCATTTCTAAATTTTTATTTAATTTAATAAATGAATTTATTTATTTTTTGGTTTTTTGGGAGACAGAGTCTCAAGCTGTTGCCCTGGGTAAACTGCCGTGGCATCACAACTCACAGCAACCTCAAACTCCTGGGCTTAAGCGATTCTCTTGTCTTAGCCTCCCACGTAGCTAGAACTATAGACCCCCACCATAATGCCCAGCTGTTTTTTTGTTGTTGTTGCAGTTGTCATTGTTGTTTTAGCTGACCCAGGCCAGGTTCGAACCTGCCAGCTTCAGTGTATGTGGCTGGTACCCTACCAATTGAGCTACAGGCGCCACCTATTTATTTTTGAGACAGAGTCTCTTTCAGTCACCCGGGGGTTGAATGCAGTAGCATCATAGCACACAGCAACCTCAAACTCCTGGACTCAAGCAGTACTCTTGCCTCGGCCTCCCATATAACTGGGACTACAGGCAGCCACCACAATGCCCAGCTATTTTTAGAGACGAGGCTTCATGCTTGCTCTGGCTAGTCTTAAACTCCTGAGCTCAAGCAATCCAACCCACCTTGGCCTCCCAGAGTGTTAGGATTACAGATGTGAGCCACCATCCTCAGCCTTATTTATTTATTTTTAATTTTTTAAATATCTATTTATTTTGTGATAAGATATATATATATATATATATATATGTACGTATCACAGTGTACAGTTTTGTTTGTTTGTTGTTGCATTTGTTTAGCTGGCCTGGGCTTGATTTGAACCCACCACCTTTGGTGTATGTGGCTGGGGCCGTAACCACTGTGCTACAGGCGCCAAGCCCTAGCCTTATTTATTTATATATGTATTTATTTATTTATTTATTTTTTTGAGACAGAGCCTCAAGCTGTCACCCTGGATAGGGTGCCGTGGCATCTCAGCTCACAGCAACCTCCAATTCCTGGGCTCAAGCGAGTCTCCTGCCTCTGCCTCCCAAGTAGCTGGGACTACAGGCGCCCGCCACAACGCCCGGCCATTTTTTTTGTTGTTGTTGCAGCTGTTATTGTTGTCTGGCGGGTCCAGGCTGGATTCGAACCCACCAGCTCAGGTGTACGTGGCTGGCGCCTTAGCCCATTGAGCCACAGGCGCCGAGCCCAGATGAAACTGTTAAAACCATTCATTGTCTTGTCCCTGGTCTCAGAAGGAGCGCATCCAGTCTTCACCATTAAGTATGTGGGGTTTTTATAGACAATCTTTATCAAATTGAGAAAGTTTACTTGCTTTCCTGGTTTGTCGAGTGTATTTATCATGAAGGGGTGTTGGATATTGTCAGTTGCTTTTTTTGTGTTTATTCAGGTGATACATGATTTTTGTTTTATGCTTTTTTTTTCCCCCAGACAGCGTCTCACTATGTCACCCTCGGAAGAGTGCCGTGGCGTCACAGCTCACAGCAACCTCAAACTCTTGGGCTTAAGTGATTCTCTTGCCTCAGCCTCCCAAGTAGCTAAGACTACAGGTGCCTGCCACAACACCTGGCTATTTTTTTTTTTGTGGCAGTTTTCATTGTTGTTTAGCAGGTCCCGGGCTGGGTTCGAACGTGCCTGCCTCAGTGTATGTGACCAGCACCCTAACCACTGAGCTACGGATGCCGAGCTATTTGTATTGTATTCTATTGATGTGATATATTACATTTGTTGACTTTCAGACACTGAACCAACATTTTCCCCATTTATTAATGGTGTATAATAGGTTACTATATTCAGTTGTGAGTATTTTGTTGAGGATTATCATGTCTATATTCATAAGAGATATTGTTCTGTAGTTTTCCTGTAATGTATTTGTTTGGTTTTGGTATCAGGATAATACTGTACTTGACCTGGCGCCTGTGGCTCAGGCGGCCAAGGTGCCAGCCATATACACCTGAGCTGGCGGGTTCGAATCTGGCCTGGGCCCGCCAAACAACAATGACGGCTGCAACCAAAAATAGCCAGGCATTGTGGCGGGCGCCTGTAGTCCCAGTTACTTGGGAGGCAGAGGCAGGAGAATCATCGCTTGAGCCCAAGAATTGGAGGTTACTGTGAGCTGTGATATTACAGCACTCTACCCAGGGTGACAGATTGAGGCTCTGTCTCAAACAAACAAACAAAAATACTGGACTCATGGGAAAACTTGGGAATTATTCTCTCCTGTCTATGTTTTAGAAGAGTTGGTAAAAAATTAGTATTGCCAGGCACAGTGGCTCACATCTATAATCCCAGCACCTTGGGGAGCCTGAGGCAGGAAGATGGCTTGAGGCCAAGAGATCGAGGCCAGCATGGGTAGCACAGTAATACCCTATCTCTAGTCCCTTTTAAAGGAATACTTCCTAAGGTCAGTTAGATATTTGATTACTCCAGAATGGCTCCTCCTAGATGTCTTACTCCCTGGTTAGCTACAAACTTGCTAACCTACAGTTTAGCCTGTACTCTGACTCTGCTCTCAATTCCTTTTGCCACAACTTCTACTGTTTTTGAGAATGCCCTTAGGCTTGAACCTCTCCAGTCTCTCTGTTGCAAGTGAAGTCAGTTCCTTTGGGAAGAGATGAGAAGCCATGTATTTTATGACTTATTTGTACACCACCGCCCCTTGCCCCCCACAAATTCTTTAAGCCAGGACTCTGCATCTGGGCTTAGGGAAAATACCAAGTTTCTCTATGAGTGATACTCAGTGTGAAGAAATGCAGCAGCAGCCTTAGGTCCTCCTTGCTCACCTCTGTTGGTGTGGAGCCACTACCTTACTAGTTGGTGCAAGAGCATTTGGGACCCCAGTATTCTCAGCATACCTCATTCACGGTAGAGCTTCCATTCGAAGAGCAGTGGCTGGGTGGACACACCTCTCAACTACCTTCCCCTGGGACTCAGACTAAGCACCAGATAGCTGGTGGCAGGAAGAGAACAACTAAAGCCTTCTCTTCCCAGGAACAAAGCCCTCTAGGTAGGAGCTAGGGGCACAAGGAGCCCTGTGTCCTTAACTATAGCACTCTGGAGTGGAGGCTCCACCTCAGGAAGCTAGAAGGGATAAAGGGAAGGAACAGTTGTACTAAAGATACCACAGATTCTCAACTTTCTTACCGAGTTTTTTTTTTTTTTTTTTTTTTTTCAGAGAGAGAATCTTTATTGCCCTCAGTAGAGTGCTGTGTCACAGCTCACAGCAACCCAATTTCAGGGATTAGGTGATTCTCTTGCTTCAGCCTCCCGAGTACCTGGGATTACAGGCACCCACCACAATGCCCAGCAATTTTTTGTTGCAGTTTGGCCGGGGCCAGGTTTGAGCCTGCCACCCTCAGTATATGGGGCCGGTGCCCTACCCCCTGAGCCACAAGCACTGAGCCTGGTCAATTGATTTTTGGCAAAAGTGACAAGATAATTCAATGGAGAAAAGAATAGCCTTTTTAACAAATGGTGCTGGGACAACTGGATATACACATGCACAAGAATGAACTTGGACCCTAAATCACACCATGTATAAGAATTATCTCAAAGTGAGTAAGAAGATTAAAAAGTTACAGGACGGCACCTGTAACTCAGTGGTTAGGGCTCCGGCTACATATACCAAGGCTAGTGGGTTCGAACCCGGCCTGGGCCAGCTAAAACAAAATAACAACTGCAACAACAACAAAAAAATAGCTGGACGTTGTGGTGGGCACCTATAGTCCTACCTACTTGGGAGGCAGAGGCAGGAAAATTGCTCAAGCCCAAGAGCTGGAGATTGCTGTGAGCTGTGGTGTCACAGTACTCTATCCAGGCTGATAGCTTGAGACTGTCTCAAAAAACAAACAAACAAAAGGCTCGGCACCCATAGCGCAGTGAGTAGGGTGCTGGCCACATACACTGAGGCTGGAGGGTTCAAGCCCGGCCCCGGGCCTGCTAAACAATAATGACAACAATAGCAAAAAAATGGCCAGGCATTGTAGTTGTGGTGGTCACCTATAGTCCCAGCTACTCGGGAGGCTGAGGCAAGAGAATCGCTTAAGCCCAAGAGTTTGAGGAGGTTGCTGTGAACTATGACGCCACAGCACTCCACTGAGGGTGACATGGTAAAACCCTGTCTAAGGAAAAAAAAAAGAAGATAAATAGTGTAAGAGCTAAACCTAAAACTCACAGGAGATAATATAGGTACCTACCTTTGTGAAAAAAGAAAATGGGTAAATTAGACATCATCACAATTAAAAACCTTTGTTCTCTAAGGAAACCATCAAAGAAATGAAAAGACAATTCCTAGTATTGGAGCAAATATTTGTGAATTATACTGCGTATCAGACATGAAACTTGGAACTGCAATATGTGAAATACTCTTATGCCTCAATAATAAAAGGATAAATAACCCAATTAAAAAGTAGATAGTAGGCCTGGCACCTGTAGCTTAGTGGTTAGTGTGCCAGCCACATACAGCGGGGCTGGCAGGTTCAAACAATGGCAACAACAAAATAGCCAGGTATGGGGCTGGCACCTGTAGTCCCAGCTACTTGGGAGGCTGAGGCAAGAGAATTGCTTAAGCACAAGAGTTTGAAGTTGCTATGAGCTATGACACCAGCACTCTACCGAGGGCAACACAGTAAGACTCTGTCTCAACAACAAAAAAAGTAGACAGGCCAGGCTTGGTGGCTCATAGCGGTAATCCTAGCACTTGGGAGGCCGAGGTGGATGGATTGCCTGAGCTTACAGGTTTGAGACCAACCTGAGCAAGAACAAGACCCTGTCTCTATTAAAAAAAAAAAAAGAAAAGAAAAGAGTGGACAGTAGATATGAATAGACATTTCTCCCAAGAAGATACACAAATGGCCAAAAAAATCATAGCATCATTAGCCATCGGAGAAATGCAAGTCACAACCACAGTGCCACTTCATACTTACTAGGGTGCCTGTAATTAAAAGATAGGTAATAACTGTTGAAAAGATTTGGAGAAATTGGAGTTCTGTTCACTTCTGATAGGAATGTAAAATCAGTCATTTTGGAAAACAATGTGATTTCCTAAAGTGGTTAAGTGGTTAATTATCATTCGACCAAAAATTCCACTCCTAGGTATATAACCAAGAGAAATGAAAACATATATCCATATCAAAACCTAACATGAACGTTTATAGCGGCGTATTCACAATAGCCAAAATATCAAAACAACCCAATTGTCCATCAGTTCATTAGTAGGTGAATGGCTTAAAAAAAAAAAGTGACATACTCATACAATCAATAGTTCTCTTTTTCTTTTTTTCTTTCTTTCTTTCTTTTTTTTTTTTTTTTAAGAGACAGTCTCACTTTATCGCCCTCGGTAGAGTGCTATAGCGTCAGAACTCACAGCAACTTCCTGTTCTTGGGTTTAGGCTATTCTCTTGCCTCAGCCTCTAGAGCAGGTGTCCTCAAACTTTTTTTTTTTTTTTGAGATAGAGCCTCAAGCTGTCACCCTGGATAGAGTGCCGTGCATCACAGCTCATAGCAACTTCCAATTCCTGGGCTCAAGCGAGTCTCTTGCCTCTGCCTCTCAAGTAGCTGAGACTACAGGCGCCCGCCACAACACCCGGCCATTTTTTTGGTTGCAACCGTCGTCTGGCGGGCCCAGGCTGGATTCCAACCTGCCAACTCAGGTGTACGTGGCTGGCGCCTTAGCCCGTTGAGCCATAGGTGTGGGCTAGTCCTCAAACTTTTTTAAACAGGGGGCCAATTCACTGTCCCTCAGACCGCTGGAGGGCCAGACTATAGTTTAAAAAAAGAAACTATGAACAAATTCCTATGCACACTGCACATATCTTATATTGAAGTAAAAAGAAAAATGGGAACAAATACATTTCACACCAACGCATGTGGCCCACGAGCCGTAGTTTGAGGACCCCTGCTAGAGTATCTGGGACTACAGGCACCTGCCACAACGCCCGGCTATTTTTTTGTTGCAGTTTGGCCGGAGCCAGGTTTGAACCTGCCACCCTCAGTATATGGGGCCAGTGCCTACTCACTGAGCCACAGGGCGCTGCCTTTTTTTCTTTTTTCTTTTCTTTTCTTTTTTTTTTTTTTTTAGACAGGGTCTCACTCTGTCACCCAGGGCTAGAGTGCAGTGGCTTCATCGAAGCTCACTGCAACCTCACACTTCTGGACTCAAGTGATTCTCCTGCCTCAGCCTCCCAATTGGCTGGGATTATAGGTGCGCACTAACGCTGACTAATTTTTCTAGCTTTTGTAGAGATAGGGTCTCACTCAGGCTAGTCTCTAATTCCTGGCCTCAAGCAATCCTCTCACCTCAGCCTCCCAAAGTTCTAGGATTACAAGAATATGTCACTATGCTCAGCCATACAATGGGATATTATTCAGCCATAAAAAGGAATGAAGCACTAGTACATGATATGGCATGGATCAACTTGAACACTATGATAAATGAGAAAAGCCACAGAGGACCACATGTCATATAATACTGTTTATATGAAATGTCCTGAATAAATGAATAGGTAAGGGAAAGTGGTTACTAGTATTTTGTGGGTTAGGAGATTGGAATAACAAAGGGATGTAGATTTCTTTGGGGGTGATGACAATGTTCTAAAATGGATTGTGCCAAGGTATACAACTTTGAATATAGTACTGAAACCATTGAGTTGTATACCTTAGGAGAGTGGATTTTATGGTATGTGAGATATTTTAGTAAAGCTATTAAAAGATTAAAAAACAAAACACAAAGCGTCTTAGTCACTATGGAACTCTTTTTATCTTTTTTAGCCAAGCATCTTCAAGACCTTCTCATGGAGAGTGTGAATTTTTCCCCTGCCAATCTCTCTAGCATTGGTTCCAGGTATCTGAATGCTTTGGTGGACAGTGCAGTGGTCCTTGAAACAAAGGATACCTCACTAGCTAGGTAATTCTTGTGACAGTTTAATTTCTGCAGTCATATAAGGTCTTGACCTAAGGACAGTTTGGTTCTCACAGTAATCCTATATAGGAAATCAAAAATAAATGCAAAAGCACTGAACTTAGTTACTTATCTTTGCAAGTATAATTATTTCAGATGAATTTGATATAGGTTAATTTTTAGTCTTTTCTTTTTCCAGGATTAGATTTGTAAATGGGTGGTTCTCATGTATATTTGAAAAGGGATTAGGTGTCACATTGTTCCCTGTAGACCGTAAGAAAACAGTAGGCTACATGATCTGGTTGAGGATAGTAAATTTTGGTTATGAGCTTAACCTATTTGTAGGGTTGACTAGGGACACCTATATAATGACATGATTATTCCACCAACCCTAAGAGGAAACTGAGGGTCAAGAGTGGTGTGGGATAAGTAACTTCTGCAAGGTAGTAAGTAAATGTCAGCTGGGATTCAAACCTAGTCGACTCCAGAGTTCATGTGACTGTCACTGTTGACCTGTCTTAGCTAGGACTAACATAACAACTTATCGTAATCAGAGAACTATGCAGCTGTTCTGCTTGATCATCAATTTAAGGGCAATTTTTATGTATGTTGAAAGAGAAGTTTCAGGGGCAGCACCTGTGGTTCAGTGAGTAGGGTGCCGGCCCCATATACTGAGGGTGGTAGGGGGTTCAAACTGGGCCCTGGCCAAACTGCAACAAAAAATAGCCAGGTGTTGTGGCGGGCACCTGTGGTCCCAGCTGCTCGGGAGGCTGATGTGGGAGAATCACCTGAGCCCAAGAGCTGGAGGTTGCTGTGAGCTGTGACGTCACAGCACTCTACCGAGGGCGACCAAATCAGAGACTCTGTCTCAGTTTTAGGTATAAGAACATGTAGGCTATATGGCAGCAGAAATCTACAGAATGTCCCAAAAGTCACCCCTAAAATTGCCCTACATACGGAAAATGCAAATTACAGCTAAATGTACCTTTATTTTATTTTATTTTATTTATTTATTTATTTTTGAGACAGAGTCTCAAGCCTTTGCCCTGGGTAGGGTTCTGTGGTGTCATCGCTCACAGCAGGCTCCAACTCTTGCGCTCAAGCAATCCTCTCGTCTTGGTTTTTCTATTTTTAATAGAGACGGGGTCTTGCTTTGTACTCGGGCTGGTCTCAAATTCATGAGCTCAAGCAATCCATCCACCTGGGCCTCCCAAAGTGCTAGGATTACAGTTGTGAGCCACTGTGCCAGCCTCTAAATGTGGCTTTATTTATAAAATATTCATTACAAAAATTTTACAAAGAAGTGGGCAATACATAGAGAATATTTGGTAAATAAAGGTACATTTAGCTACAATTTCCCATTTTTCCTATGTATGGCAACTTTAGGGGTGACTTTTAGGACACTGATAGAATTAAATCAGTTTGGCAGATGCCAGCTACCAGTTTTATGCTATTATATAAGCACTGGGGAAGCAGAGATGAATAGGGTAGTAACAGCCTTCAAGAACAGTCTCTGCTCATAGTTGGATAAGGAAGAAAGAGAAGTAAAAGTGTAACATGGTCTGACGCCTACAGCAGTTCAAGAATGTACAGGTGGTAGCTGGAGAGCACAGAAGAAGGGGCAGTGAATTGTAGCATGAGGGTAGACCTCAAGTTTTGAAAGAGGCCAGCTAATAAAAGACATTCCAGGAAATGGAAATGGTAAAAAATACGTAAAGGTGGCTCAGCGCCTGTGGCTCAAGTGGCTAAGGTGCCAGCCACATACACCTGAGCTGATGGGTTTGAATCCAGCCCGGGCCCGCCAAACAACGATGGCTGCAACCAAAAAATAGCCAGGCATTGTGGCGGGAACCTGTAGTCCCAGCTACTTGGGAGGTGGAGGCAGGAGACTCGCTTAAGCCCAGGAGTTGAGAGGTTGCTGTGAGCTGTGATGCCATGGCACTCTACCCAGGGCGATAGCTTGAGGCTCTGTCTCAAAAAATAAAATTAAATTAAAATTAAAAAAAAAATACATAAAGGTATAAACATCATGGTTATATAAGAATCCACAGAAATAAAATCATTCTTAGGAATGAGGAAAAATTATAATTACTGTCCTTAATGTCCATTTATGTAACCAGAGTTTTCTTTTAGTTTTATCCCTGCAGTGAATGATTTGACCTCTAATATTTTTCGTACCAAATCTAAAAATGAAGAAATCAAGCTCGAACTGGAAAAACTTGAAAAAAATCTCACTGCAACCTTAGTATTAGAAAAATGTCTGCAAGAGTAAGTAATTGAGTTGAAAATGGTGACAGTTTTTATTGTAAAGGAGTAATAGGACATTGTCAAATTTAGTTTGGGCAGTAGGTATGGTTTAAAGAACACATTAGATAGCCGGGCGTTGTGGTGGGCGCCTGTAGTCCCAGCTACACTGAAGGCTGAGGCAAGAGAATCGCCTAAGCCCAAGAGCTGGAGGTTGCTGTGACCTGTGACAGCACACATAAAGTTGTTCTGTATTTCTTGAGGAAAATCCCAAATGGAGGGGAAGATAACCTAGAAGAATGCATGATAGTTTGAGATATAGAATTTATGGTAGGGAATCCAGCAAGTGGGTTATCTAACTTTGGCTCAGCCAGAGTTTAATCCAAAAAGTAGTAGATAATAATTTTACTGAAGAGGAGGAGAAGAAGATGTTTTTAATTTTACTTTTCAAAGGGATCTCAAAAAAGCAGAGTTGCATCTGTCTACAGAAAGGGCCAAAGTTGACCATCGTCTTCAGAACATGGATTTTCTGAAAGCAAAGTCAGAGGAGTTCAGATATGGAATCAAAGCTGCAGAGGTTTGTATGAAAGATTGGATATAGTTAGCTCTCTTAAGGCTTCTTTTCGACCATCATCCTCACAACTAGGCAGTATCAGATTATTCCTTTTCTACAGATGGGGGGACTACAGAGAAGATAGGTAACTTCTTCATGGTCACAAAGCAGATCCAGTTATGTAGTTAACTTCAGATCCAGATTTAGGCTCAGGCATTCAGGCTCTGAAACTCAGGCCGTAAGCATGCACTCTATCCATCTTGTCACAAATATGTGAGTGTGGAAAGGATTCACATGTAACATAGAAGTGCTTAGGGGTGTGTACAGTTTTTCTTCTATGATTCATAGCTCCTGGTTACTGTGTTATGTGTTGAAAATATTTCATGATCGGGCAGCGCCTGTGGCTCAGTGGGTAGGGTGCCAGCCCCACTGAGCCACATATACCAAGGGTAGCAGGTTCAAACCCAGCCCTGGCCAGCTAAAAACAGTAGTGACAACTACAACAAAATAGCCGGGCGTTGTGGCGTGTGCCTATGATCCCAGCTACTTGGGAGGCTGAGGCAAGAGAATTGCTTAAGCCCAAGAGATGGAGGTTGCTGTGAGCTGTGATGCCATGGCATTCTACCAAAGAATGAGAAAGTGAGACTTTGTCCCAAAAAAAGGAAAGAAAAGAAAATATTTCATGATCACTTGCAAATTAATTTTTTAACCAAACCCCCTTTTTTGTAATTCTAGGAGCAGCTTTCAGCCAGAGGCATGGATGCTTCTCTGTCTCATCAATCTCTAGTAGCATTATCAGAGGTGAGCTTATTTTAAGTTTTTGAAAAATATTAGTCCACAATCTGCTTTTTCATTCTTTTCTTTTTATATGGCTGTTATTCACTACAGATCTGCTTTCTTTTCGTTTACCTTTGTACTTTATATTCACATCTTTATTTGATTGCTATATATATCCTCACATTTATTTGGTTTCCTTTATTAGTATAGGCTAGAAACTTTGCTAGAAAATATATATAGTTATATATTTGGATTTATTTATTAAACAAATTAGTTGAGAAGACAATGTTAACCATGTAGGTGCTCCTCTTTCTTTTCTTTTAGTGTACAATAAAATGATGCCCCCAAACTCCTATAGTTACCACATGCAATCACGTTTAGTGTTTAGTTTGTATAAAGGTTTTTACATATATAGGTGGGAGGGGATAAAAATTAGCGGTTTTGTTTTATCTTGTTATTCACAAGTTTTTAATACTTTGATTTTTAGAATCTTAAGTTGACAATTCATAAGTATGGACATGAAACCCTAGTTGTTCCTTTACATTTTGATTCCTCTCAATGACATTCTTTTGTGTTCTTAGATAGCGTATATCAATCCTATTCTTAATAAACAGGAGTATAACTTTTCTATTTTATGCATATTACAAATATTGTTTCCACTGGGAGTGGATTTGTCTATCCATTTATCTTGGAAGCTCTTTGATATATTATTTAAAATATTCTAATATTGGCTTGGCACCCATAGCGCAGTGAGTAGGGCGCCAGCCACATACATTGAGGCTGGCAGGTTTGAGCCCAACCCAGGCCTGCTAAAAACAACAATGACAACTGCAACCAAAAAATAGCTGGGTGTTGTGGCAGGTGCCTGTACTCCCAGCTACTTGGGAGGCTGAGACAAGAGAATTGCTTAAGCCCAAGAGTTTGAGGTTGTTGTGAGCTGTGACGCCAGAGCACTCTACTGACTGAGGGTGACATAGTGAGACTCTGTCTCTAAAAAAAAAATAAAATATTCTAATATTAATGCTTTATTATGCTTTATTTCAGAAATGAATAGTATTTAATTGCATTGAGAATATTTCTCTTACCTTGTGATTCTGTTTTTCACCCTCAGAAATTGGCAGAGTTAAAACGACAGACTATACCTTTGAAGAGAAAATTGGGGTCCTATTTAGATCTAATGCCGGTAATTATTCTTATGAATTAAAAAAAAAAATCATTTCTTTCATCCTTCCCCAAGGGCACTACATGATCATGAAGATAATCTGTATTTATGGATTTAAAGATAGTGTTCAGCTAGATGCAATGTCTCAGGTGTATAATCCCAGCACTTTGGGAGGCTAAGACAGGAGGATTGGCTTGAAGCCAAGAATTCAAGACCAGTCTGAGAAACATAGCAAGACCCCCATCTCTACAAAAAGTAAAAAAATTAGCCAAATGTGGTGGTGCATGCTTGTAGTTCTACCTACTCAGGAGGCTAAGCCAGGAGGATCACCTGAGCCTGGGAGTTGGAGGTTGCAGTGAGCTATGATCATGGCACTGTACTCTAGCCTAGACAATGGAGTAAGAGGCACGTGGTTCAAGACCAGCCTGAGCAAGAATGAGACCCCATCTCTACTAAAACAAACAAAAAAAAAACAGACAAGAGCAGTGCCTGTGGCTCAAAGGAGTAGGGCACCGGCCCCGTATGCCAGAGGTGGCGGGTTCAAACCCAGCCCCGGCCAAAAACCACAAAAACAAACAAACAAAAAAACCAGACAAAAACTAGATGGGCCTGGTGGTGGGAACCTGAACCTGTAGTCCCTGCTGCTTGGGAGGCTGAGGCAAGAAGATTGCTTGAACACAGTACTCTACCTGGGGCAACTGAGTGAGTCTCTGTCTCAAAAAAAAAAAAGTGCTGATTATCAGTATTATATGTACATTGGATATTCCCTCTGTAAGATTTTTTGTCTTTTGAAAAGGATTATGATACTTCTTGTCTCTTAAGTCTGGATTAAGGCAATATAACCTTTCCTTGTTTTATTTTTCTCTAAAAGAATCCATCTCTTGCTCAAGTGAAAATTGAAGAAGCAAAACGAGAATTAGTAAGTAGATCCTGGTTTTTAACTTCAGATGTTTTTAAAAGAGATAAATGTTGACCTGTGCAATGGCTCACACCTATAATCCTAGCACTGTGAGGGGTGAAGTGGGCAGATCTCTTAAGCGCAGGAGTTCAAAACCAGCCTGAGTAAGAACTTGTCTATTAAAATAAAAAAACTAGCCAGGCACTGTGGCAGGTACCTGTAATTCCAGCTACTTGGGAAGCTGAGATGTATCACTTGAGCCAAGAGTTTTACATTGCTCTGAGATATGATGATGTCACCACACTCTATCCTGGGGTGACAGAGTGAGTCTCTGTCTCAAAAAAAAAAAAAGAGGCTCGGCGCCTGTGGCTTATGCGGCTAAGGTGCCAGCCACATACACCTGAGCTGGCAGGTTCAAATCCAGCCCGGGCCTGCCAAACGACAGCTGCAACCAAAAAATAGCTGGACGTTGTGGCGGGTGCCTGTAGTCCCAGCTACTTGAGAGGCGGAGGCAGGAGAAGCACTTGAGCCCAGGAGTTGGAGGTTGCTGTGACCTGTGATGCCGTGGCACTCTACCCAGGGGGACAGCTTGAGGCTCTGTCTCAAAAAAAAAAAGAGAGAAATGCTAATTTAATCAAAGCTCCCTTCATCTTTCTTTCCTTTCTCCTTAGCTGTGTCATTCCCATGCATCTTTTAGTACTTCTTTGGTAATATGAGTATATGTATATTATTTTCCACTAAAAAACACAGGTTGGGCCAGGCCAAGTGGCTCACACCTATAATTCTAGCACTCTGGGTGGTGGAGGGAGGAGGATCACTTGAGCTCATGAATTTGAACCAGCCTGAGCAAGAGTAAGACCCTGTCTTTACTAAAAATAGAAAACTTAGCCAGCATCTTGGCCCATACTTATAGTCCTAGCTACTCGGGAGGCTGAGGCAGGAGGATTGCTTGAGCCTAAGAGTTGGAGGTTGCAGTGAGCTACAATGATGCCACTGCACTCTACCTAGAGCAACAGAGTGAGACCCTATCTCAAAAAACAAAAAACATATCAGCAGTGTTACAGCTCTTAGAATTTCTCCAGTGGGTTTTCCAGTCCTCACCAGAAACCCCCCCCCACATAACACACAAAAAACATAGTAGTGTTTTATGCCTTTTAATATTTTGCATACATTTTCATAGTAGAACAAAGGAGTGTTGAGAGATATTAGAATATTCTAGATAGGCTCGGCACCTGTGGCTCAAGCGGCTAAGGTACCAACCACATACACCTGAGCTGGCGGGTTCGAATCCAGCCTAGGCTGGCCAAACAACAATGGTGCAATAAAAAAATGGCCAGGCGTTGTGACAGGCACCTGTAGTCCCAGCTATAGGAGGCGGAGGCAGGAGAATCGCTAGAGCCCAGGAGTTGGAAGTTGCTGTGAGCTGATTCCACTGCACTCTACCCAGGGTGACAGCCTGAGGCTCTGACTCAAAAAAAAGAAAATTCTAGGCAGGCTTGGCGCCTGTAGCAATGGTTATGGTGCCAGCCACATACACTGAAAGTTGGCAGATTCAAACCCAGCCCAGGCCAGCTAACCAACAATAACAACTGCAACAACAAAAAAATAGCCAGGTGTTGTGGCAGGTGCCTGTGGCAGCTACTGGGAAGGCTGAGGCAAGAGAATCGCTCGAGCCCAAGAGTTTGATGTTGCTGTGAGTTATGATGCCGCAGCACTCTCCCGAGGGTGACAAAGTGAGACTCTGTCTCAAAAAAAAAAAGAATATTCTAGACAGAGAGAATTAGCAAAGTCATAAGGACTTTTAAGCTGTGGCAAGTGATGAGATCCAGCTGCATAGGAGCAAGCAATGTAAGACAGAGCTGAAAGAAGTCAATTGGTTTATGATATAAAGCACCTTCAATATAAAGAGGCTTGAACTTAAAAGCTGTAGTTTTTTACAGCTACAGAAAGAACTGAAAGTTTTTTAATCTGAAGAGAAATGTGATCAAAGCTACACTTTTTGATCAGGCTAGTGCTTTATTCTATAGATTAAAGATTACTCTATAACCAGTATATAGGGTAGATTAAGAGAGGGAGATAGGGGCTCGGCGCCTGTGGCTCAACGCCTGTGGCTCAACGGGCTAAGGCGCCAGCCACGTATACCTGAGCTGGCGGGTTCGAATCCAGCCCGGGCCTGCCTGCAACCAAAAAATGGCCAGGCGTTGTGGCGGGCGCCTGTAGTCCCAGCTACTTGGGAGGTGGAGGCAGGAGACTCGCTTGAGCCTAGGAGTTGGAGGTTGCTGTGAGCTGTGATGCTACGGCCCTCTATCCAGGGTGACAGCTTGAGGCTCTGTCTCCAAAAAGAAAAAAAAAGAGAGAGGGAGATAGGGCGGCGCCTGGGGCTCATCGAGTAGGGCGAGTAGGGCTTTGGCCCCATATACCAAAGGTGGCGGGTTCAAACCCTGCCTTTGCCTAACTGCAAAACAGAAAAATGGCCAGGCGTTGTGGTTGGCGCCTGTAGTCCCAGCTAATGAGGAGGCTGAGGCAAGAGAATCGCCTAAGCAGGAGTTGGAGGTTGCTGTGTGACGCCATGGCACTCTACCAAGGGCGATAAAGTGACACTCTATCTCTACAAAAAGAAAAAAGAGAGGGAAATAGAAAATTGCAGAAACCAGTTGGCCTATTTTTAGGCCAGATAAGAAGTAATGAAGAGGCTCAGCACCTGTGGCTCAAGCAGCTAAGGCACCAGCCACATATACCTGAGCTGGCGGGTTCGAATCCAGCCTGGGCTCGCCAAACAACGACGGCTGCAACCAAAAAACAGCCAAGAGTTGTGGCAGGCACCTGTAGTCCCAGCTACTTGGGAGGCAGAGGCAGGAGAATTGCTTGAGCCCAGGGGTTGGAGGTTGCTGTGAGCTGTGATACTACGGCACTCTACCCAGGGAGACAGCTTGAGGCTCTGTGCCAAAAAAAAAAAAAAAAAAAGAAGTAATGAAGATAGTGGCGATACAAATGGAAAAGAGGTGATACGACAGATTTTGTGGAAGTACTTGCTTTAGGAGTAAAGTTTAGAAAAATTTATTTAGGTATCAGTACAGATTCATCCTTCTAAAGATTTTGTTCTGTTTGGATATTTATGTAAATCTTCTGGGAAGGGTTTTGAGGGAAAGAGGGTAATTGTAAAACCAAGGGAATGTCTAAAAGGGTATTTGATATTCATAACAGTATTTTTAAAATTTCTGTTTAAATGTTTTTCTGCTTTGCTTCCTTTATTTTAAATAACATTAGAAAGGCTAGACATGGTGTCTCATGCCTGTAATCCTAGCACTGGAAGGCTGAGGCGGGTGGATTGTCCTGAACTTACAGGCTCCAGACCAGCCTGAGCAAGAGCAAAACCCCATCTCTAAAAACAGCCGGGCATCGTGGTGGGCACCTATAGTCCCAGCTACTTGGGAGGTTGAGGCAAGAGAATTGCTTGAGCCCAAGAGCTAGAGATTGCTGTGAGCTATGATGTCACAGCACTCTACCAAGGGTGACAAAGTAAAACTCTGTCTCAAAAAAAAAAAAAAATTAATAAATAAATAAATAACATTAGAAGTTAAAGCATCTGTTTTATGGTGTTTCTTTCTTTCCTAGGATTCCATTGAAGCTGAACTTACAAAGAAAGTAGATATGATGGAACTATGACCAGAGCCAAAATAAACAACCTTTCCCCTAACAAAGTCAGTTTAAGTTTTTTCCCTTTGTTGTTTCTTAATAGTATAATTTCTGTGTTCTTAGATGAGATAATAATGTCATTGACAAAATAATGGTTTCTTGTTATATATTGCATTTTGGTGCCCAAATATAAAGTTTGCATATTAAAAAACGCTTTTCTCTTACTTGTTGGTTTTCTGTGTGGCTGGTGGTTAAGAATCCTTCTGGAGGGGGGAGGAGCCAAGATGGCAGTCTGTAGCCAGCTTTCCGCAGAGGCTCCCGTCCAGAAGGAGAGTTAAAGGACAGAAACTTAGCAAGAAAGCCGATGGTTTGGATCTGAGCCAAAAGAGAAAGTCAATGAATGCATATCAACCCTGCTGGGGCAACCTGCGACCCCAAGGACACAAAAAGGTACAGAGCACATCACCAACGGACAGGAGTCCCTTCCCCCATGAGGGTGGCTCGCAGTATACTCCATACCTCCATACAAACAAGTGAGCAGAGTTCCTTCCACTCTACCCCACAGGAGAGACTCTCTAAAAACCAGACCTCCTTCCTCTACTAGGGTGCCACGTCACTCTCTTGCCAGGCATAAAACTGTATATATTCTCTACCTGCAAGTTTGAGCTCCTGGCATTCCCCCTCCACTCTCACCCCGAGGTCTGAAGAATCCAGATTCTTGGACATTTTCTTGAGGGTTGTGGACAGGGTGCGGACTGTTGCTGATCTGTGCTGATTTTCCAGCTCCAGAATGGTGAAAGGAAAGTGAGCTGAGAGGAGGCTGAGCTGGAAAGAAGGTCCCCTGAGGCACGAAACGGCGGCAGCAGCAGTGGGAACAATGGCAGGAGGGCTCGCACCCCTGGGTATGTTTTGAGGAGACACTCCCAGTCTCTCTGGGCAGCCAGGGGAAGCGTGCAGCTTCTCCGGTGACTGGCAGAGCGGACCGGCAACCAAGGCATGTGAAGAATATGCCTGAGGTGGTACCGGCCAGGAAGGAGCGCAGGAATTAGAATACATGTAGAGCCAGCTAACTCCCAGGGTGGAAGCTGCTTTGCTTAGCTTCAGACGCACCTGGCCCTCGGGATGAAAGCTGAGACAAAGGGCTGGAACTTACAGACTGCGTCAGACCTGTTTGCAGACCAACGTCTGATCAGGGGAAAATAGCCGTGACAGAAACAAATTCTGCGAACTTGTTCTGTTCTATCAGCAACACCAGTCAGGGACAGGGCCAGAACTGAGTGAATCGCCCCAGCCCCTATCAAGTACCCAGGTTGTCAGGCCTCACCTCCCCTTGCCAAACAGTGACAGGCGGTGGCGGACTGGCTGAGGAGCCCCAGACCTCACTGTGACCCAGGCAGGCACAAACCTCTGGAGCATCTGCTCATTGGAGGAAACTGGATCACAGCCCTGCGGGATTACCACTGACTGGGTGTGACAGAGGGGCAAGGTGGGGAAGGAGGCATCAACCTTCCCAGACTAATCTACTTGCTTGGGGGTGGGTCCCTCCTGAGTTCACATAGCACCAGAGCGAGTTATACTAGAGCAGGGGTCCTCAAACTTTTTAAACAGGGGGCCAGTTCACTGTCCCTCAGACCATTGGCAGGCCAGACTATAGTTTAAAAAAGAAACTATGAACAATCTCCTATGCACATTGCACATATCTTATTTTGAAGCAAAAAAACCAGGAACAAATACAATATTTAAAATGAAGAACGAATACAGTTAAATCAATAAACTTAACCAGTATTTCAATGGGAACTATAGGCCTGCTTTTGGCTAATGAGATGGTCAATGTCCAGTTCCCTATTTGTCACTGCTAGCCGTAACAAGTGAGGCAAGTGTGCATCAGTTAGTCTAGATTTGGTTGGAGATTTCAGATGTTTCATTCTGGAAAAAGTCTTATTTTCAGACATAAGTGCTGCCAAAGATGGTTGCCATTTTGAGTGCATGGTTCCTGAGATTAGGATGTCCCAGAGGTGGGAGATGCATAGAAATTAGGAAGGCTGCTTGACTTGAATGCGTCTTTCAGAGAGTCACAATTCTGCAGTTTAGCCAGTTGCATTTGGTAAATTGTATCCACATTTTCTTTTTTTTTTAATTTCAAGATACTTTCTTCTTAAAACAGGTCACAACACTAAGCTTTTGGCCCATTCTACCACTGTACAAGCTACAAATGCTTGCTGAGCAGCGG